>JAJONR010002129.1:0-94004 GCA_029582245.1 Solanum etuberosum
ATTTATTCACATTCAAAAGACATACGAACACAAGATATGGAAGATATACGACAATGGGTAATGAGTTTGCTAAAACCAGAACAACTACCCATTACAAGAGCAATAAAGAAAAACTACATATCTGAAGAACTAATTTCAAGATACTGCAAATTGATAGGACATAAATATCCAGACCACATATGCTCCAAATGCAACGGAGAAGACAACATAATCCCAGAGTTCAAAATGGAGTAATTCAAGAATTACAAGAAACAATTAGAAGAAAGAAGATATATTTCCTACAATCATCATGCATATCTAGATTTCAAGACATTCTAGTTACGAGCTTCATCTTTAAGCAATTCTAGTCATAATTCATCATAAAGACTCAATCTCAAGCTTTACTAATCATGATCAATAATATATACTTTAATCTAATTCAACTCATGTCTAATTGCTTTTAATCTTTAATAATTACTATACTTAATCATCAATTCTATAAGATCAACTCTAAGTCTTCAATTTCACTTCACAAGGCATAAACCCACATTCTTCAAGTTCATCAATTAAACTAGGGTTAGCCATGGAAAACATGTAATATCATCAACATATCATTATTCAATACTAAAACAATCATAAACAAGTATTATCCACTCAATTGGAATCATACTCAACACTACCCATAGTATAGGAAGAAACCCTAGCTAGAATTGGGATTTTCTTCACAGTTGGGGGAAATCTAGGGGGCTCTATGGATGGAAGAATCCATAGATGAATAAGCTAACGTACCTTGGTTATAAAGCCCTCACAATAGCTTGCAACAATGGAGGAATTTACCTACCATCCTTCTCTTCTTCTTCTTCTTCTTCTTCACTTTCTAGAGAGAGGATTTTTTAGAGGGAATTGGGTTCTTTGGTGAATCTAAAATAATGATTTGGAATCATCTAATTAATGGTCTAATATCTTTATATAAGTGGCCTAATTACTAATAAAATGACCCTACTTAATAACTAATTAATTCGAGAACCTTCCCTTAACCCCTAACATAAAAACCAAAAGAACCAAAACTGCCCCCACCCACGAGACCCCGACCCACAGACCATGGGTGGGTCTACGGACCGTATTGGTCCTTCGTGGGTGGTGGTCTGGGGCTCAAAAAACAGGGGAAGTTGGGGCCTTGACCCACTACCCCTTCGCACAGGGCGTGGGTCCATCCACGATCCGTGGATGCCCTTCGTGGGTAGGCTGCCTAGGGACTGTTTTAGGGTTGTTTTTAGGGTCCTCCTCAAGGACCCCTTGGTTGGTCCTTGGGGAGTCGTGCCTTGACGTTTAACCCCTAAAACCTTCATTCTAAGTTCGGGAAGTCATTTTATGATTTTAACCCTCATATCAAACTCTAAAACCTTCACGTAAATCTCTAGTTTAGTCTACTAGTTTTTCGGGTGTTACAGTAAAGTAAATATATGACTTAGAAATATGGTCAAGATGACAAAGAATAGGTATTAATTATATATTAAAATACCCAAATACCCTTCAAAAAAACTGCCGAACTGACCTATAGGTTGGACTTAAGGTCAATAGGATTTTCTACGTCCTTTACTAGTCAACCGTAGTATTAACTTTTTAATTCTTTCAACTTCTCACGATGCCTTTCAAGAATCCGTCATTCCATCTACCGTCCATAGATCTCATGCATAGAACATAAGTTTAAGTCCAAAATTTCGTCCAAATAACTTCTACAAAACCTCCCTAAGATCCATCAAACTTACTACAACCTGTCCTGTTCACTCGTAGGTCAAACTTCAGAAACTTAAATTTTTCCAAAACTGAACTCTAATCTTACAACTCACCTTCTACGATCCATTGAACCTTTACATTCCGTAAATAGGACTTGTAGATCAAAACATTAGTTCCCAAAACTGCACTTTCCCTTTTGAATCAAACTTTCCAATTTTCGAGGTCTTACAGTTGCACAATGCCCCACTTATGTAAGCTCTCAAAGTAGTCCAGATGAATTCCAAAGCATCCTCACTATATGAATTATGGAACACTAGAGGCTTCAACTTTAGAAACTTAGTCAACATCTCATTTTATATTTCAGTCATCAAAGGGCCAAGTAGTGGAATAAAGAACACACCATAGCCCGAAGTTTCATCTATCTTAGAGGACTACAGTTGAAACACGATGATTACTTGAAGCTTTGATTGCATGTTTTGTGGGAGAGGATCTAGTACATTCTTACACACTCTAGAATGTTAACGCTTTCTGAACCACCCCAGAATCCAAAGGGGGAAAGCACATAACACCAGCGTTTCTCCATAACTCTAGCTCAACATCCTCTTAAGTCACTATCTCAATCTCTTCTTCAACTTGATCTTGTGTGTGGGAGGGGTCGCTTTCCTAGTTCTTGATTGAGTTCCACCCCAAGTAGGTTTCTCCCTCCCGTTTCCCCTACCCCAGCTCCTCGTCTACCTCTTTTGGTTCCTCATGTTGCTGGCTCTTCCAATGGAGCTAATTTCCTTGCACCATTTCATATTTTATCAACCATTCTGTGAAAAGAATAGTGAAAGAAGTTCGATATCAATTTGGATCACTAGATACTAATTGGAAACAAGTTATAACATATAGGATTAAATAAGAGATAATTTCTGAAGTCATGTAGCATCTTTCGAAAAACTATAGACGTATCCATACCATTCTACAGCACTCTACTAGACTCATTTTTTTTTATAATGATATCAATAAAATAAGGGCTCTGATACCAACTTTTTCATAACCTAGATAATCGTGAGTGCCACCCACACTAACCCTCTGGTGGGACAATCAATTACCAACCCCATTTAAACAACGAAAAATAATTATATAAACACTAGGAATGAAAATAGTTTTAAAATAATACTGGATCAAGTTCCCATAAACTTAATTAATTATCAAAACCATTGTGGAATTAACTCTCTAGAACCTGAAAGTTATAATACAAAGCTCTAAAGTATCTAGATAAGAGATGAAACCCTAGTAGGAAAACATAAATTTAAGACCATGATGTTTGTGCTTGAAGAGAATGAATGTAGATATAAAGAAGAACCAATGGTAGCCTAGAAGAGTAGCTCACTCTTCGGTTCTCATTTCACTAGTCTCACAATTGAGGTCTCGTATCAGCCACATGAACATTCCCTATACTGAACCAGAAAAAAACAAGTATAGTATCAATACACTAACACAGTGCACTAGTAGGATCGTACGACTAGTTCCAAGTCATGAGTGTAAACAATAACGAAAATAAAGTAACAATGGCTAACACATATATCAACAAATTACAACAGATACAGACTCCGTCTCACAATTTTTTACATAACAAATTCATGAAACATGTCCCCTATGATCACATCATCATATACCCGGTCCTCTCATGCAACCCACATGAAACTGTTAGTGTACTAATGTGGTACCCAATAAAACCATTAGTATTTCATTAGAGGCATTGTATCTGAGCCAATCATTAGTATCCTTTACTAGCACGGTACCCGAGCCAACCATCACTCACAACCTATATACACAGTCACAATCACAATGAACAATCACACTTGAATCCATAATTAAATAATAGATTTATTGCATGAGATTATCAAGATAATGTTATTTCTCATTAGCCTTTTAGCTCTATTCATATACATTGCACAATTATTACTATAGAGCAGTGAACATGCACACATTAAATAACATAGAAAATAAATAACCATCACCAACCTCGAACAAGCCTTGGGATTTCTAAAGAAACTGAGCTTTCCCCTTTTTGAAATGCCTTGACTTGTTCTTGGTCTAAAAGAAGAATAAAACAAAACAGTCAATAACTAATGGCCTAGAAATACCTGGATTATACTCAAATTCTAACCCTTAATAAATTTCATGATCATTATTCCCAACTAGGGATTTTCCCACCTTAATTTCAAGTTAAGACCCTCATATAAGGTTGGAAACCATCGATTCAACGGTTGAAGAATCAAATTACAAGTTAGGGGGGTGATTAACTTAACTTTATCAAATAGAATGATGAAAAATAGAAAAAAAGCCCTAGGTTGCCTCTATGCTACCCAAAACGAGATAGCCATATAATGATCTTTTTGGGGACTTTTTTCTGCACATAAACCGATCTAACTCCGCTATAGTGGCCCAAATTACTATAGTGGCTATGGGAACTTTTTTTATAGCTTCTGTCATGACCTAGGGGTACTCCCTAGATGTAACACGGCGTATAGAATCCTTAAGGACTCCACACAAGCCTGTTAGTCCTCATAAAAGAAGTTAAAAGAATAATGAGAATAAATCACATTTCAAGTCTAAAAAGTTTTTCATCAACGAAAGAGGAAGTCTAGACACCTTGTCTCAACATAGACATCTATTATAATCTTTGATTGAAATAGGGCCTAGCCAATACAACATGTCCAAAAAGCGACAGTACATGGAAGAAACTAAAACATATGAAAAGCCGTCCTTGAACCATGAGGAATCACCAAGCTCGGAAAACAATCAAGTCCAAGCTCTAGCCACAAGAATGATCACCTTGAGAACCGGACCCTACACTTGGGGAAAATGTAGGAAAAGTAGGTGTTAGTACAAAAATGCACTAAGTATAATAGCCATGCATAAACACATTGAAAACATGCTAAAAGGGACATTTCATTTGAACGCATGCAATTTACCAAGTTAAACATTATATAAGAGTTTAGAAATCATAAGTCATAAAACATAGCCAACATATTCATCATTATCTTTAAAACCTTTGAACTCATATACAAAGCTTCTTGAGTAACCATAGTTCATTATTCATGTTCTTGTTCTTGTTGTGGGAATTAAGCCTTAACCAACATGAGACCATGTGAGCTTAACATGGAATCTGGTGACTCCCACACTGAAAAGGGTTGGTTTACTTGCCTAAGGTAGAAACGGTAACTTTAGCTTAGGCGGATCCACTAGCTAAATATCCTACGGGGGCACGTAGGTTATGGGATAAGGAGATTGTTACTAGAAACCCGGCCTTGGCTGTCTTGAGGGCTTCCATCTCAAGAGATTGCTTCTAGAAACCCGGCCTCAACTAACGTGAGGTCTCCCATCTCGTATCAATATCCACTCAGTGCTAAGAATTAATCCCACAGACTATTTATTAAGTCTTGACTTAACTTATGTTCATGGAAGTATGTCCTTGACAATCAATCCAACTTAGTTCATTAGGATAGCTCTTAGATCATGCGGGAGAAAACCTTTTACCGTCCATATCTACATGTTAATCTTAGATTCAACTAGGTGAGAAAGCCTTTCAACCTTAGAATCTTCATTATGTGAGAAAATCTTTCACATAATGTTCATGCATGGGTGTGTATATGAGAATGTCCTTTCAGCAACACAACAACAATATCATAATCATTGACACTTCACTCTCAAAGTGTTCTTAAAGCATTTACATAGATTTTATAAAACATGCATGATCTCATACTTTGCCCTTTCAAGTTTCAAAGCTCACTTTCAATCAACACATCTAGAATTCAAACATTAGACATGAATATCATCATAATTCAAGTGATTCAATCACTACATGCATAATTTCATAACATTCCTCTTTGATCAACAAAGACGCACGTCATAAGATCACAATTGAGAAATATGAGAATTTCATGGATTCTTAGGGATACATCATAAAAACCATAGGAAATCATAAATTCATGTTTAATATAACATAATTCAACAATTAGAATCAAGTTTGAAAGGAACCTATGACTTTTGAATCAAACCCTAACATTTGGTGATTTCTATCTTTTTGAAATTGGAGATTTTGAGAGGACTCCATGGATGAAAGCTATCCATGGATGAAAACTACCATACCTTAACAAAATAGCCAAAATAATTTGATGTGAAGAATCTTGCTCTTGAACCCTAGCTTGAATCTCCTTCTTCTTCTTCTTTCTCAAATTTCTAGAGAGAGAAATATTTCGGGAGAGGATGAACTTTGAGTTTCTTTTGGATTTTGGAAATTATGACTTAATTGGGTGGGTTTTAGAGTTAAAATGACTTATATAGTGATCCTAGGCTTAGGCATAACGGCCTCACTTAAGTTGGATTAAAACTGGAAAAGATGATTTAACCCCTTTGCTTCAGGGATCTCCCTCCCCCCTTAAGTGCAGCACCACGGCCTGTCAAGGGTCTCACGGCCCTTCATGGTGCCCATGGTCCCTTGACCAGTAGCTAAGCCACACCACCCCAAAACCCCAAAAATCCAAGGCAAGACCACGACCACTCCCACGAGCCGTTAAGTGGCTCGTATGGAGGAGGCCAACTTGGGGCAGCGTTCAGGGCCTACTGCCTCACCACCACGGGGCGTGATCGCCACCAAGAGTCGTGAAGGCTCACGTGGTCATGGGCAGTGCCTTGGGAAGATGGGGCAAACCTTGGCCCCTTTCCCTTGGATCGTGCCCCTTGCCCTTGACTGGTTGCCTTCTCACTTAGCGCTAGTTAACCTACTAAGCTACGGGTTTTACAATATCTTCCGCTTGGGAAAATTCATCTTCGAATGACGATATAGACACTTTATGGAAGTAAAGACTCAAGACTAGCAACCCATCATGCATGCAACATCAAAACAATGCATAATTAAAAAGGAGGAAACATCAACTCCAACTCAAACATACTCAATGCATCACAAGGAAGTAGGAACTACATCTAACAACCCATTTTGCATGAAATCTCAACATTTCTCATGTTCTTAGGAGGAATTACCTTCTCCACACTAAAAGCATGCTCAACACAATCTCATGAAGACTTTATGCAATTTACTCTCAAAAAGCATAATTAAGCATCTTCAACAATTCATCTCATGAAGCATATAGGGAACTCTTACTAAATGCACAACAACATGAGGAAAATCAATCATGTAAACTCATTTTCTTACTAAACATAAATTTCTCATGAACATGCATAACATAAGGAAATCATGGAAAACTCATATAACACACATGACTCCCAAAATAAGGAAAACTCAAGAGGAACTAACCTCAAGCTAGAATAGGAGTAGAAGGAAAAATATGAGGATAGCGGGACATCATATCAGCCTCGGCCTCCCAAGTAGCACCCTCAACTTGTTGATTCCTCCATAAAACTTTCACGGAAGCTATTTCTTTGTTTCTCAATTTCTTGACTTGTCGGTCTAGAATCTCTACCGAAACTTCCTCATATGAAAGACTTTCATCAACCCCCAACCCTTCTAAGGGAATAATCGATGCCGGATCTCCAACACACTTCTTAAGCATAGATACATGAAACACCGGATGCACCGAAGCCAACTCACTTGGCAAATCTAACTCATAGGAAACTTTATCAATACGCCTAAAAATTTGGTATCGGCCTACATAACAGGGACTATGCTTCCCCTTCTTACCAAATATCATATCACCCTTCATGGGTGAGATTTTCAAATAGACCCAATCGTTAAGCTCAAATTCTATACCCCTTCTCCTCGAATCGGCATAAGACTTTTGTCAGCTTTGAGCCGTTCTCAATCTCTCTCTAATGAGTCGGACTTTCTCAATGGCCTCTAAAACCTATTCGGGACCTATCAAAGCAATTTCCCCTACCTCGAATCAACCTATAGGAGATCTACATCTCCTACCATACAAGGCCTGAAAGGGAGCCATACCAATACTTGAATGATAGGTATTATTGTAGGCAAACTCTACCAATGGCAAATGGTCATCCCAAATACCTTTAAATTCAATTACACAAGACCTTAACATATCTTCCAAAGATTGGATGGTACGCTCCGCTTGCCCATCGGTTTGGGGAAGAAAAGTCGTGCTAAGCTTAATCTTGGTGCCAAGACCCTTTTGAAATGACCTCCAAAAGTGAGAAGTGAATTGAGGGCCACGATCGGAAATAATGGATAAAGGTACTCCTGCAACTTCACCAGCTCTCTTATGTACAACTTGGCATAGTCCTGCACCGAAAAGGAAACCTTGAAAGGAATAAAGTGAGCCGATTTGGTCATCCGATCTACAATCACCCAAATAGAGTCATGTTGTCTCCGGGTGCGAGGCAAACCAACAATAAAGTCCATATTCACCTCTTCCCACTTCCAAGTAGGAATACCTATATCTTGGGATAAACCTCCCGGTATTTGATGCTCAACCTTAAATTGTTGACAATTAGGACACTTAGACACAAACTCCGCGATATCTTTCTTCATGCCATTCCACCAGTAGATCTCCCGCAAGTCATGGTACATCTTGGTGGCTCTCGGGTGAATAGAATACCGAGAACTATGAGCTTCCGACAAGATTTTCTCTCTCAAGTCATCAACATTAGGAACACATAATGGGCCTTTGTATCTAAGTACACAATCTCCCCCTTAGGAGAAAGCCTCAACGGATTTCTTAAGTACCGCCTCTTTCAATTCAACCAAAATAGGATCAAGGCCTTGCTTAGATTTCACATCCGCCACAAAAGACGATTCGGCCCCATTGTGAACCATAACACCACCCCTGGTGGAATCCACTAATTGAACACCTAACCGGTCAAACCTATGAACATCTCGAACCAACTCTTTCTTATCATGTTCTATATGGGCCAAACTACCCATAAACAAGCTACTAAGAGCATCCGCTACCACATTTGCCTTGTCGGGGTGATAAAGAACACTCATGTCATAATTATTCAATAATTCAAGCCACCTCCTTTGGCGAAGATTAAAATTCTTTTGACTAAACACGTATTGTAAACTCTTTTGATCGGTAAACACATCAACATGAACCCCATATAGGTAATGCCTCCAAATCTTTAAGACAAAAACAACCGCCACTAATGCAAGGTCATGGGTAGGATAATTCTTCTCATGGACATTAAGTTGCCTTGAAGCATAGGCAATCACTTTACAATTTTTCATAAGCACACATCCCAACCCAACTATAGAGGCATCACAATACACCACAAAGACATCCGTACCTTTTGGTAAAGTCAACACCGGAGCGGAAGTAAGTCTATCCTTCAACTCTTGGAAACTTTTCTCACAAGCTTCCGACCAAATGAACTTAGCCTTCTTTTGAGTCAAAGCCGTCATCGGAGAGGAAATAGAAGAAAATCTCTCACCAAACCTTTTATAATAATCGTCCAAGCCCAAGAAGCTTATAATGTCCGAAGGAGTTAGAGGTCTTGGCCAACTCTTGACCACATCCGTCTTCTTAGGATCCACCTTAATACATTTACTTGACACAATATGCCCAAGGAATGCTACGGACCTTAACCAAAATTCACACTTGCTAAAATTTGTGAAAAGTTGATGGTCCTTAAGAACTTGCAATACAATTCTCAAATTGTCAACATGCTCATTCTCAATCCTTGAATATATCAAAATGTCATCAATGAACACAATCACAAACATGTCAAGGTATTGTTTTAACACCCTATTCATCAATTCCATAAACGCCGCCGGAGCATTAGTCAATCCAAATGACATTACCAAAAACTCATAATGACCATACCGGGTTCTAAAATCCATCTTTTGAATATCTTCACCTCTCACCCTTAATTGGTGATAACTCGACCTAAGGTCAATTTTCGAGAAATAACTTGCCATTTGTAGTTGGTCAAACAAATCATCTATCCTTGGAAGAGGATACTTGTTCTTAATGGCCACTTTGTTCAACTGATGATAATCGATGCACATACGAAGAGACCCATCTTTCTTTCTAACAAACAACACGGGAGCACCCCATGGTGAGATACTCGATCGGATGAAGCCCTTATCCAATAAGTCTTTTAATTGTTCTTTCAGCTCTTTTAACTCAGCCGGGGCCATTCTATAAGGAGGAATTGAGATAGGTTGAGTATCTGGGAGAAGGTCAATACCGAAGTCTATTTCCCACTCGGGAGGAATACTGGGTAGATTATCTGGGAACACTTCCGGAAACTCATTTACAACGTGGACCGACTCAAGAGTAGGGGTTTCAGAATCTACATCCCTAACCCTAACAAGATGGTAAATGTAATCCTTGGAGATCATACTTTTAGCAATAAGACATGAGATGAACTTACCCTTAGGCATAGAATTTCCCCCCTTCCACTAAAGGACAGGCTCATTCGGGAACTGAAACTTGACTACACGAGTTCTAGAATCAATCGACACATAACAAGAGTGCACCCAATCCATACCAAGTATAACATAAAGATCTAACATGCTAAGCTTTACCAAATCAACAAGATTAACTCTATGTGATAGGGAAATGTGGCATCTTTTATAAACCCTCTTAGCGACCACAGAATCACCAACATGAGTATAGACAGAAAAAAGTTCTAACAATACATTAGGGAGCATATCAAATTTCATTTCCACATATGGCATCACAAATGATAAAGTAGCACCGGGGTCTAACAAAACATACAAATCTATATGGAAAAATCTTGCACCATAGCTTCCCTCAAATCAAGGGGAAAGAACCAATCAAGAAATACCGATTTAAACACTTCCCACTCTATGGGACCCGCTCCTACCGGCCTCTCCTCCTTTCATTGATTATACCACACTTGAGCAACACCTTTCAATTGGTAAGCAGCTAATTCCTCCTTCTCTACAGGAGTCACTCCCATAATAGCAATTACCTTATAGACCTCACTGAAAAATTCATGAGGACCTTCCTCAACTTTGGAGCCATAGAATTTCGGAGGGTTCATCCTTACAAAGTCCCTGACTCTTGAAGCACCGGATTCATAGTAGGGTTCATGGGATAAATCACCTCTCTATTGGCTTGAGCTGTCATGACTTGAGCTGATACTTGAAAAGCTGCCCTAAACTCCGCATTTGATACATTCTCGGCCAAAGGATCAACCGGAGCTTGAGGACGAGCTCCTTGATTAACAATGTCTTCCTCATTCCTTCTAGCGAAAGCCCTTCGAGTAGTCATATCTTGTAGACCAACGGATAAGGATTAGGAGAAAGACCTTATAGATTTAAACTGTATCACATGACTTAAGAATAACGAAAGAAGTGAAATTTCCTAAACATCTTGCAGTTTCTCATTCATAAATGTGGCGCACTTCACACTCATGAACAAGACTCTACTAGACGTGGCTTATGAGACATAATCCTAGAATCATTCTAAACCTTATGCTCTGATTACCAAGTTTGTCACGACCCAGGGGTACCCCCTAAATGTAACACGGCGTATAGAATCCTGAAGGACTCCACACAAGCCTCTTAGTCCTCATAACATAAGTAAATAGAATAATGAGAATAAAACACATTTCAAGTCTAAAAAAAATTCATAAACGAAAGCGGAAGTCTAGACACCTTGTCTCAGCATAGCCATCTAATACAATCTTTGAATGAAATAGGGTCTGGCCCATACAACATGTCCAAAAACGGAAAGTACATGAAAGAAACTAAAACATATGAAAAGCTCTAGCCACAAGAATGATCACCTCGATAACCGGACCCTACACATGGGAAAAATGTAGGCAAAGTAGGCGTTACTATAAAAATGCACTAAGTATGATAGCCATGCATAAAAACATTGGAAACATGCTAAAAGATACATTTCATTTGAAAGCATACAATTTACCAAGTTAAACATGATATAAGAGTTTAGAAATCATAAGTCATAAAACATAGCCAACATAGTCATCATTATCTTTAAAACCTTTGAACTCATATACAAAGCCTCTTGAGTAACCATAGTTCATTATTTATGTGCTTGTTCTTGTTGTGCGAATTAAGCCTTAACCAACACGAGACCATGTGAGCTTAACATTGAATGCGGTGACTCCCACACCGAAAAGGGTTGGTCTACTTACCTAAGGTAGAACCGTTAACTTTAGCTTAGGTGGATCCACTAGCTAACTGTCCTATGGGGTCACGTAGTTTATGGGATAAGGAGATTTATACTAGAAACCCGGCTATGACTGTCGTGAGGGCTTCCATCTCAAGAGACTACTTCTAAAAACCCGACCTCAACTGACTTGAGGGCTCCCATCTCATATCAATATCCACTCGGTGCTAAGCATTAATCCCACAGAGTACTTATTAAGTCTTGACATAACTCATGTTCATGGAAGAATGTCCTTGACAATCAATCCAACTTAGTTCATTATGATAGCTCTTAGATCATGCGTGAGAAAACCTTTTACCGTCCATGTCTACATGTAAATCTTAGATTAAATTAGGTGAGTAAGCCTTTCAACCTAAGAATATTCATTATGTGAGAAAACCTTTCACATCATGTTCATGCATAGGTGTGTATATGAGAATGTCCTTTCAACAACACAACAACAATATCATAATCATTGACACTTCACTCTCAAAGTGTTCTTAAAGCATTTACATAGATTTCATAAAATATCCATAATCTCATACTTTGCCCTTTCAAGGTTCAAAGCTCACTTTCAATCAACCCATCTAGATTTCAAATATTATACATGGATATCATCATAATTCAAGTGATTCAATCACTACATGCATAGTTTCATAACATTCCTCTTTCATCAACAAAGACCCACATCATAAGATCACATTTGAGAAATATGGGAATTTCATGGGTTCTTGGGGATACGTCATAAAAACCATAGGAAATCATCAATTCATGCTTAATATAACATAATTCAACCATTAGAATAAAGTTTGAAAAGAACTCATGACTTTTGAATCAAACCCTAACATTTGGGGATTTCTATCTTTTAAAAATTGGAAATTTTGAGAGGACTCCATGGATGAAAGTTATCCATGGATGATTACTACCATACCTTACCAACAAAGCCTAAAGAATTTGATGTGAAGAAGCTTACTCTTGAACCCTAGCTTGAATCTCATTCTTCTTCTTCTTCCTCATGTTTTTAGAGAGAGAAATATTTTGGGAGAGCATAAACTTTGGGTTTCTTTTGGGTTTTTGAAATTATGAATAAATTGGCTGAGTTTTAGAGTTAAAATGACTTATTTAGTGACCCTAGGCTTAGGCAAAACCACCTTACTTAAGTTGGATTAAAATCGGAAAAGATCATTTAACCCTTTTCCTTCAGGGGTCTGCCTCCCCCTTCACGTGGGGCACCACGGCCCATCAAGGGTCTCACAGCCCTTCATTGTGCCCGTGGTCCCTTGAACAGTGGCTAAGCCACTCCATTCCAAAACCCCCAAAATCCAAGGCAAGACAACGGCTACTCCCACGAGCCGTCTAAGCCTTCACGCGTCGTGAAGTGGCTCGTGTGGAGGAGGCCAACTTGGGGAAGCCTTGGGGACCTACTGCCTCACCACCACCGGTGGCACCATGGGGCGTGGTGGCCACCATGATCCGTGAAGGCTCACGTGTTCATAGGCAGTACCTTGGGAAGATGGGGCAGCCTTGGCCCCTTTCCCTTGGCTCTTACCACTTTCCCTAGACTTGTTGCCTTCTCACTTAGCCCTAGTTAACCTACTAAGCTACGGGGTATTACAGCTTCATGACACCCATTTTAATGGGTTGCATGGGATAGAAACTCAGAATTCTCCCCAAAAGTCCACATTTAGAATCACACCTTCAAACCTTTGATGTTCCAAACTAACCCATTCATACCTCGATTGATATCTAGATTTTTACTCATTCGGATTCACTTCCAAAAATTCCTACAAAATCCTTAACATCTAAGCTACAATAAAATCCAACCTATGCATAGAAATTATCCAACCCCTTCCCAGATTTCCCTTTACCGCATGATGAGTTCTAAATTTCAACTCATTTAGAGCTTTTTTCTTATGATTTAGCGGAACACAAAATAGAGAAAGAGGATATTTAGTCTTTGGATTGTGTTATTCTGGGTGTTTTGATGTTGGGAGTGGAAAAATTGATCAAAAGTGGATTCAAAACGAAAAAATAGAAAAAAACTAAGAAGAAAATGAGCCCCATGTATCGCACCTCTGAAGTACTTGTCTCTTAAACGAACAAGTCAACAAAGTCAATACCTCGCTTCAGCAAGGACGTGGTGATCCCATCTACGAAACGGGTCAAAAGGGTGGGGGTCACTTAAGCGAACTGAAGTTTGCTTTTGAGAACCACATGCGGCTTTTGCGAAGCCCGCCTTTACCGATAGGGGCAGAATAAAAAAATTTCAAGCTTTGGACCCAAAAATAAAAAAAAGTATGGTTAGAGTTGTGCATTATTGATCATCCATGAATTGTTAGACAGAGAACATTGTAGAGAGATAAACATATTCAAAAGGTAGATCTCTAAGTGTTCTTTATTTTGAGTTTGAGACATTAAAGGCGAGTTGCCTCAAGTTTCAGTTGTGGATTTGAAGTTTTATGTTATAATTTAGTAATATCTTTACCGTACTTCATTTCATTTTTATTAATTACTAGAAATGTCGGTGTAATGCTTGTATGGTATTGGGGCTTTTGTGCTAGAAATAGGCTATGCTATTTGGGTGTTTGATTAATTGCTCTATTGCTTTTGTAATTCCTTATTTCCATGTTGATTTAGTGAAATAGGTTCAGTCTTGTTCATGTTTGAATTCATAGGTTAAGAGTGAATGATTAAACTTTGCTTTGGATCTTCATTGGTTGCTTGAAAATAGAGCTCGTGAAGTGGAGAAATTGATTGATAATCGCATGTTGACCTTGAATCTTGAATTTGTAATCGAAAGATTAAAATTTAGGATTTGATTGTTTGTTTAAAGGCTTCAGTAGCCGCAAAAGAGAAAATAAGTTCATTTAAGTGAAGTTGCTAAAGCGGTTCCTTATCACTAAAGCGCACTTCGCTTAATTATAGGGGAACTAGCTTAGGTGAACCCCCATTTCCTCAGATGTCGCAAAAGTGACAAAACATCTCTTAAGTGAAGGTAAGCACTTCAAAGGCAAAGAGACAAAATCCAAAAGGACAAACGGCTCAAAATAAAAGGTCCAACTTCTCATTCTCCCTTTTATCTTGTTCCAAACCGATTCCAACCTCTTGGTCTTTATTGTGCAATCACAATACGATATGTTTCTCTCACTCTTTCTCTCTTGAAGTGGTAATAATTTTTGTTATCATTGATCACCTTGTTGAAAGTTGGTGGTAATTATTGGGTAGTGACTTCTCTAACCTGGGGGGCTTACAATTGCTATTTTGTTGGGTGAATTCTTTGTCCAGATTTTTAAATGCATGTGTGTGGGATGATTAGAAGTATTCGGGGAAGTCTTGAGTACCCATTTCATGCTCTAATTATTGAAGTTAGTTTAAGCACAATGTGTTTGATAGGAGTCCCAAATGAACTCTAAAATGTTTTTGTAACCTTTCGTGCTGAAATGAGTGAGTTTATTGGTTGCTTGTTTGTTTGTTGTTAATTTTACATTGATGGTAGTTCAAATTTTGTGCTAAACTTTGAATTCAATTTTTTTTTTGTTCATTTTAAAGGGGGCGACTATTCGCCGCTTAATCGGTTTTCGCTTATGTGAACCCCTTCGCTTTTGTGATTCCCGCTTAAGCGGCCTTCTGGATGCTTTGCGATGGTCAGTTAAGCAAACTGAGCATCAGTTTTACGATACCTTGAGTAGTTTCCTGATAGTGTGATATTTTAAATTTCTTGCTTTGGGTTCCGAATTGAGTTCCAACCTTTTTCTTTGACTTCTACTAATGAAATGACATTTTTAACATATGATTCGCACAATCATATGCTATTGTGATTTACGGATTCTCATGAGTCAAGAATGGCACACGAACTCAATTTTGAAGAGGAAATGGAGGTCGATTATGACCAATATTGATTTGTCTCTCTCCGGGCACAAAGATTTACTATGCTGATTTGATGAAAAAGAAGCTACTTTTGGAGAGAGGCATATTGCTTGATAAAGTTGAGGAAACACTTCCAACTTTCCACCAACGGACTGTGGGCATCCTGTAGGATATGCTTTGTAGCTGAACTTGCAAGACAAATGAAAAATGGGTTCAGAAGTTTTATGCCAACCTTATGAAAATCAAAATGGCATCAAAGTTGATGACTATCCAGGGCAAGGTTGTCGATTATGAGCCGAAAGAAATTAATCAAATATATGGGTGTCTCAACCATGATATCAAGGCCTTCGTTGAAAAAAATTATGAGTCGGGTACTTCGTTGGCTTCAATGCTATATCCGGGATAAAATGCTCCATGGGCCACCACAAAGGCCGGTATCTTATGCTTAGACCTAATTGCGGAGGAAAGGACATGGATTTCGATAGTGTTCAGTGATATTTACCCAAGTGGGAACATTTGAAACAATCTGGTGTTGCAAGTTCAGAAAGTGGCTTGTGTGCTTGATGATATCCCACTCAATATAGGCCATTTAATTATTAATGAGTTCTGGGAGTTCAAAATGCATGATAGCCTTTCACGTTGTCCCATCTTTGATTACTGAGCTTCGCAAACGAGCTTAGGTGGAGATAATACTTCTGAGTGATACTTGGATAGATCCCGAAAATTCTATTTATCCACTTAAGATGCGTGTTGATGGCTCCGTGGTGAAAAGCAGAAAGAGAAAGATGGACTCTAGTAATTCTGTGCATGTGGAGGATGACTCTCCTACACCTCCAGTTGTTGGTCCTTTTAAATCTTTTGCAAGGGAGTTGCGGGTTGTGAAGGAGATAGTGGTAAAACTGCCCCAAGGGCTGGATGAATCATCTGCACCGCCTAGATCTTATGTGCCTCAAAGTGAGTGTTATGCCTCCTTAGTTGATCAAAGGAAGCAAAAATCTCAAGTTGCAAATTTAGAGAAGGCCTATGCTAGCTTGGCCCAGTCACATGGTGAGTTACACATCTCACATGGTAAAATGAAGAAGCAAGAGAAGAGTCAAGAAAATTTCTTCACTCGGATATGAAATGGGGTAAAATACCTTTGGAATATGTTGAAGGTGAATAAGCCACTTCTAACTTCTAGGCCATCTGAGGAAGAAGATGAGATGGCTACATAAAGCGATGATGATGGACACAAGGATACGAGGCCATCGAGACTGATGGAAAGGATTGAGGCAGCATAGGGAACCCTTTGCATTCTATTTTTGAGAATTATAGTTGTGTTGTGAGTACACGACATCATCTTTAGTTGAGGATGTTCCCCTTTTGGGTTGTTTTATCTTGTTTTGATTAGAATGTTGAATTGTTGTTTGTTTTTCTTTTGGATTATTATGTGGATTGGACATTATTATTATGATTTGGTTTTAGTATATAAGTATATTTTGTTAGTTTGTGTTTTGTTGAAATAAAGTGTGTTGACTCGGTTTCACTCTTAATGACTTCAAGCAGGGGAAGTTGAGTACTCGTAGCTTGTGAATTTGGGAACCATTGCAAAAGCTTAATGAAAAGGCCTAAATGTGCCCAATGATGGATTGGGTGAGGTCCTTCTTAACAGAAAATTGTCAATTCTTTGAGTTTTGTAATGCTTTGATATGAGCTTGTGACTTGTTTGGTACTAATAGATTTAGTCAAGCCTTGTGAATATGAAATATGCACCCCTTAAATTTTTTTGTGAAAGTGAATGATTTTGTGAGAATGGGTTGACTCTTTTTGTGACTCAGAGTTACTAGGTGGTGATTGTAAAATGACTCTTTTTTTCTTGACTAGGAAGTGAAATTAAGTTTTCTTGAATAGCTTCATGCCATGTGTGGTGAGTCTTTGTGAATAATCCCTTGTGTGTACTTGTGTTACCTAGAACTTGCTTGGTTGGTCTTAAAATGTTGATCTTTGTTGAGTTTGATTGGAAAAATGATCTTAGGCTTTCGTTGATTGTCCATGAAGTTCACTTAGCCTTAAAATCCCACCTTTGCACTAAATGTTTCCTTAGCTTTCCCCTTTGTTCCTAATCCTTTTATTAGCAACCACATTACAAGCCTTGAACCTTTTTGAAAAGTAAGCTTCTTTTGAACTCTTCCCTACTTGAACTTGAGAATCATAGAAATTGAAGCTAAAACCCTAAGTTGGGGGGTATTATGGGAAAATCATCGGTGTATGCTTACCACACGAGGGCTTAATTTTTTTAAAAATGAGTTTCGAAATGGAGGAAAAGTCTTAAACAAAGAAAAAAGATTTGAAAAATAAAGCGAGAAAGATTTTGAATAAATGTAATCCTCCAATAAAGTTTAAAAGGGTTGCTTCTAGGAAAACTTTAAAGAAAAATAAGAAAATGATGTGGAGTGTGCATTGAGTTGAAAAGTGCAGAAAAGTGGAAAAGTTGTTGATTGAAAAGTTGTTGTGTAGTGTTCACCGAGGGTAGTCACTTGTACCTAAATGATCTTCTAACCTTCCTGAAGCTTACTTTACCACCTGAGCAGAGTCCTTTGAGATCTCCTATAGGATGAAATTGAGTTGATACTAATTAAAAAGATAGGGAAGCCTATGGTTTGGCATGTGTGTTTGTGAGATGATTTGTTTTGAGTGTGAGTGTTTGTATTGTTGTCCTTCGTGTTGTGAATATTTGTGTGTTTTTGTGGGACATTTCTTTTCTTTTGAGGGCATGAATGCTATGATTTATTGGTGAAGTTGATTGCTTCAAAAATTGTGTCAAGGGATGTTGTTAGAGTACTAGTGATTGTGAGTCACTTCTTGAGAATCCTTCTTGTCATTTGATCTTTTTGGAAAGTCTTGAAATTGTGTGAATTGTCCTTGAACTTGAGAGAGTTGCTTGGATTGAAAATCATTTGTGTGCTTGCTTATTATTAGTACCAGCCAAAGACATGACCATGATTCTTTGAATGAAACAGTGTTGTGCTTAAATTGAGTTCTTCTTGTATTTTGAATTCTTTTATTTCTTGAGGACAAGCAAGATTTTAAATTGGGGGTGTTTAATACTTGCGAATTTGCTCTCATAAAGAGCTCCTTTCTTATGACTTGTGGCACTCAAAGTGGAGAAATAGGCTAATTAAGTTTTCAATTGGGTTATTCTAGGTGTTTTGATGTTTGGAGAGGAAACTTTGATCAAAAGTCAATTCAAAGATGAAAAAGAGCAAATAAAAAAAACTAGCAGAATAGAGCCCCAGCTATCGCACATGTGAAGCACTGGTCGCTTCAGCGAACTAGTCAACAACTCGCTTAAGCAAGGACGCGATGTTCGCTTCTGCGTTCTGGGCCAAAAGGGAGGAGGTCGCTTAACCGAACTGAAGTTCGCTTTTGTGAAGCTCCTACAGCTTTTGCGAAGCCCGCCTTTTCATATAGGGGTAGAATGGGAAATTCTCAACCTTTAGATAAATATTTCAAAAAATAGGTTACAGTTGGGAATTATTAATCATCAAAAGAATTTTTAACGAGAGAACATTGTAGAGAGATAAACACATTCAAAAACTAGATCTCTTAGTGTTCTTGATTTAGGGGTTGAGACAATGAAGGCAAGTTCTGTCACATTTCAGTTGTGGATTTGAAGTTTTTTTTCTGATTTTGTAATAACTTATACCTTAATTCATTACCTTTTTCTTAATTGTTAGAAATATTGTTGTAATCCTTGTATTGAATTGGGCTTTTGTGCTAATAATAGACAAAGTTATTTGGGTGTTTGATTAATTGTTCTATTATTTTTGTAATTCCTTGTTTCCATGTTGATTTCACAAAATACGTTCAATCTAGTTTTCATGTTTGATATCATATGTTAAGAGTTTACGCTGAACTTGAGCTTCGGATCGGTGTAGGTTGCTTGAAAATAGAGCTCGTGAAGTGGAGAACTTGATTGAGAATCGCATGTTGACTTTAAATTCTTGAATATGAGCTCAAAAGATGGGAATCTTGTGTTTCATTGGTGGGTAGAAGTCTTTCTTCTAAGAGAGGTCTAAGTTAAGGTAGTGGGTAATTTTATAATCGTGTGATTAAGACTGAAAGGAGATATCACAATAAAACCCTTTGGAATCGAATGATTATTAGCGTAATTGATGATGACCTCGCCTACCCATTAGATATTGAATGATTGTGGATTGAATTGCAATGGATCGTTGAGTGTTTTTTGAATCTCGAGTTTTCCCAATTCGCATACATTCCTTTCTTGATATCGTCTTTGCCCCCGTTAGAAGTGTAGTTATAAAAATTGTCTTCTATTTGATATTTTGGTACCTTGCATGTCTATGTTCTAGCTAGTATCTAGTTAGCCTTTATCTTTTCAATTTTCGTTATATTGTTCCTTGTGGTATTCGACCCCGATTCTTAGTTGGAAATTTTTATAGATGACAATCGCTCACTCTTTTAACTAGATTTGGAAAGTGATTTGAGCGTTATCACCCCAACTCACTCATATTTCATCCGAAATTAGCCTAACCTAAGATATTCAAGTTACTATTGACAAAAGTTTTCTATCTCTAATATTTCACCATTGGTCTAACCAAAATGACAAAAAGGGTTAGTTACATTATCACATAAAGTTTAGTTTGTATATGATCCTTCAATCAAATTTCAGTTAAAAGATGATGTATTCACATAATCTCACGAGTAGACTTTGACAGATCTATACTCAAATTTCATATTGAATTGAGAAGCATCATTTTTCTTCTTACTCTTTCATGATACTAGGTTTCCTCCTAATAAGACACAATGAACATTAATTGATCTTCTATTAATTTGGGTCATCCAGTCATCATATACCAACACTTAACCCGAGTATGGTTGTGATTGCTATACCATATGCCATGTCCAAAAGCTCCTTTAAAATAACACAAAAAACTTTTCAGTGCTTCACGATGTTTGATAACATATGCAAACATGAAATGAATAACAATATTTACCACTAAAGCAATATTTGGATGATTCATAGTAATATAGTCTAACTTTCCAACTAAACTTCTATATCTATCTAGATCATCAAATGAGATCATCATTAATTTTCATAAGATAAATCTTAGAAACCATGGGAGCATTACAAGGTTTGACTACCAACTCTCTAGTATCTACAAGAAAGTTAAGAAAATACTTTCAGATTCTCTGAGATGTGAAAAATATGTACTTACTTCTATTTACTTCTAATTCAAAAAGGTATTTCAATTGTCCCAGGTCCTTCACATCAAAACCTAGTATGAAAGAAATATTTGAGGGAAGAGATCCATGTATAGTCACTTTATGTGATGACAATGTAATCAATACATACAATAAGAAGGATTATGTTAGTTGTTAATTACCAATAGAAGACTAAGTTACCATATTTGCTCAATTTCAACCTAAAATATTTAACTACATTACTGGACATGCCAAATAAAAATTGGGGACTATGCTTCAATCCATACAAAGAGGTTTCCATATCTCCAAAAATTGATTGGTTTCTCCATATTTACTTTTTCTTGTAGATTTATAAGTGGTTAATTCATCACTTATTAGTGTGTCTTTTCTTATGAATTTGTTTATTCTAACAATTAAATGAAATTACTTATGTTGTGTTTGGTGAGTATTTTAGGTGGGAACCTACAAATGATGTGTTCAGAAAAAATGAATCAAAAGGAGAAAAAAGAATAGAAGTTTTTGTTTGGGAAGTAACCCATACATCACATACAAAGTCTTAAAACAGAAATTACATAAAGCTATAAAAGTGTCTCAATTCTCGGAACATGAAGACTTAACAATGTTTGAGTCCCAAAAATATCAACTAGCCACGAGTGAGAGATAGGAGCGTTTGACCTTACATGAGCGAAACAATGAAGGTACAATTATGACTTAGTGCGTGGAATGTACTAAATATGATAGCAATGCATAAGAGTTATGAAATCGTGATAAAAAGAACTTTAAATGACATGCACTGACAAAGATAAATCATAAGTTAAAGGGGTTAGAAAACATAAATCCTAATCATTGTCAATGCAAGCTAAACATGTTTAAAAGACTTGTGAGATACTTTAGAAGTAACGTTAGTTCATTCTTGTGGGAAGTCTACCATGTAACCGACATAGACCATGCAAGCTGTAACATGGAATCCAGTGTTTTCCTCACACCGAAAAGGGATGTCCTTACTTGACAAGGTAAAAACCACAAATCTAAGCTAAAGTGGATCCATTGGCTAATTTCTATCTAAGACAATCATCCTATGATGACAGATAGTTATGGGATAAAGAGACTGCTACTAGAGACCCGGCCTCTACTAAGAGTGAGCCTACATCTTAATATCCTATCGGTGCTAAGCAAAAACACAACGGAATAGTCATTAATATTATTCGTTTAATAATCCATGGAAAGGCAAACTTTAAACATCAATCCAAGATAAAGTTCATTTAGAATAGCTCTTTAACCTTGATTCAACTTAGGTTAGAAAACCTTTCAACCTTTTGAATCATTTTGTGAGAAAACCCTTTCATAATCATGTTCTTAGTAGTATGTGAGAAATTCTTGTAAAACAACAATACCATTGATACTTTACTCTCAAAGAGTCCTTAAATTATTTATATCAATTTCATAAAAGAACATGCATATCCTCATAAATTCATCTTTCATTTCATAAAGTTCATCGAATAATCATAGTCTAAAAATAATGGATCATGCATTTGTTCATATGAATTTAACTTAAAAAATATAATTACTTTAATTTATGAATAAAAAGATAGAAAAAAATAATTGGAACATAATTGGAAAGAACCCGTCAAGATTGAATAAACCTAACTTTGATGTGAGTATCTAACTTGTAAACTTGGAGATTTTAGGAACCCTATGGAGGAAAGTACTCCATAGGTAAATACTAAAATACCATAGAAATAATTGCCAACGATCTATGTGAATTTGAGTTCATGAAGCCAAACCCTAGCTTTCCCCTTCCTTAGCTCTTGAGGGGATTTTGGGGGTGATCTTGGAGGGAATTTAGAAATTTAGGAGAATGATTTAGAATGGGTAGTTTTAGGATCTAAAAAACTTAGATAGGGCGTATGATTAAGACCGAAATGACATAATTTAGATATTAATCACTTAGGAAAAAGACATAAAAGTCCCTTAAAAATAACCACTGGACTCTTCTATAGTTTGGACCTACATTCTGTAGGACTTTCTATGGACCGTACTAGTCAACTGTAGGAAGTACAAAAAATTTAGAATTTGGACTAACATTTTACGGAACTTCTCTATGGCTCCTAGGTCTCCCTATTGTCCGTAGACACCAACCATAGAAACAACCTTCACCCTCCAAATTTCACTAAGTCTAGGACTCACCTACGAGACCCATCTACAACTTGTTCAACGATTGACGGGCCGTCCTGGTCAACCGTCAAATAAGGTACTGCAATTGGATATTTTTCAAAAACTCTACCCTAGGTCTTTGGTTCCCATCCTACCGTTCATAGGACTTCCTACGTTCCGTAGGTTGGACCTGTAGAACCGATCTCAAACAGTTTTCTACATCATCCTTTTCCTTTCGTCTTTTCAACTTCTGAGGTGTTACAATACCCCCCTTGAGAACATTCATCGTTGAATCTGATATCAACCTAGCATGAATATATTAGGAGAGAAACTAACAACCCAACATGAATGTAATCATATAAATGCACATATTTGAGGAGGAAAATCATTTCCAAGCTTAATCATATTCAAAACATCATTTGATAAAGCATTCACGCGATTTATACTCAAATGCACATAAACATGGGGAATTACTCCAAGCTAGATCATAACATCAAAATCAGTTTTTTTATGAGAAAGCATGCATGAGGAAACATGAGAATGACTAAGACACATGAAACCAAAAGTATGAACCATGAGGAGCTAAATACCTCACTCTAAAGTAGGAACGGAGGGAAAAAGATGATGATATTAGGAAATCATTTAGGCCTCGACCTCCCAAGTAGAATCCTCAACTAACTCATTCCTCAAAAGAACCTTCACGGAAGCAACTTCCTGGTTTCTCAATTTCCAGACTTCCCGATCTAAAATCTCAACTGGAACCTCTTCATAAGAAAGATTCTCTTTAACTTCCAAGCCTTCCAAAGGAAAAATAGATGTCAGATTTCCAACACACTTTTTAAAAAAGGAGGCATGGAATACCGGACGTACCGATGCTTAATCCTTAGGCAAATCAAGCTCATCAAAACTTTACCAATACACCTCAAAATATCATATGGGCCTACATATCGGGGACTAAGCTTCCATTTTTTTCAAACCTCGTGAAACCCTTCATAGGTTAAAATTTTCAAGTAAACTCAATCATAAACATCAAACTCAAGATCTATTATAAAACATCAACATAGGACTTTTGTCGACTTTAAGCCGTTTTCAGCTTTTCTCTAAAAATCCAAACTGTCTCCATAGCCTTATGTACCAATTCAGGACCTATAGAAAAAACTTCACAAATTTTTAAGAAACCAATAGGAGATCTACACCTCCTACAATAAAGAACCACAAATGGCGGCATGAAAATACTTCAATGAAAGTTATTATTATATGTAAATTCAATCAAAGGCAAGTGATCATCCCAATTCCTCTTGAAATCAATAACAAAAGCTTTCAAAATATCTTCCAAAGTCTGAATAGAATGCTCCACTTGCCCATCGGTTTGAGGAAATTAGGATTTACTATGATTAACACCAGTACCATGACCCCTTTGGAAAGATTTCCAAAACTGAGAAGTAAAATGGGTACTATGGTCCAAGATAATGAATGGGGGCTCTCCATGCAACCTAAACATCTCCCTTAGATCAAACTTAGCATAATCTTCAGTTGAATATTAAACCTTGACGGGAATTAAATAAGCCGAGTTCGTCATACGATCTACTATAACCCAAATCAAGTTATGTTGTCGCTGAGTGCGGCAAAAAATAATGTCCACATTTAGATCTTCCCACTTCCAAGTAGGAATGCTAATATCTTTGGACAAACCTCCTAACTTGTGATGCTTAACTTTGAATTGTTGACAATCTAGGCACTAAGCCTAAATTTCTGCAATATCCTTTTTGATCCCATTCCACCAATAGACCTCCCGCAGGTCACGGTACATCTTGGTGGCTCATGGGTGAATGTAATACCAAGAACTATGAGCCTCTGCTAAAATATGCTCTCTCAAATCATCAACATTGGGAAGTAAAATCGAACTTGATATCTAAGCACACCATCTCTTGTTTGGTAGAAAGCATAAACATACCGTTTAAGAACCACTTCCTTCAACCCAACAAAATCATATGAAGACCTTGCTTGGCTTTAACATCCGACACATACAGTGATTCTTAACCATTATAAACAATGACACAACCCTCGATTGAATCAATCCACCTAAAACTTAGTCAGGCTAGTCTATGAACATTACGAACCATTTGTTTCTTACCTTTCTCATCATGTGCAATACTATTCATGGACAACTGACTTCAGGCATCAACAACCATATAAGCTTTGCCTGGATGATAAATGACATGCATGTCATTGTCCTTCAAGATCTCTAACCATGTACGTTAATGAAGATTTAGATCGCTTTACTTGTACACGTATTGCAAAATATTGTGGTCGGTAAAGAAATCAGCATGGACATCATACAAATAATGTCTCAAGATATGTAAGGCAAAGAACACTGTCGCTTGCTCAAAATCATGGGTAATATCGGTCTTCTTATGAATCTTCAGTTGCCTTGACGCTTAAGCAATAACTTTCACATTTTGTATAAGAACGCACCCTAATCCAATCTTTGAAGCATCACAATAAACAACAAACCCATTTGATCGTTTCGATAAATTCAACACCAGAGTAGAGGTAAGCCTATCTTTCAATTCTTTGAAAATCTTTTCACACGCTTCCGACTATAAGAACTTATGGAGAGGCGGTCAAAGAAAACCATTCCATGAATCTCATATAATATCCAGTTAAACCCATGAAACTTAGAATATCCAAAAGGAATAGATGTCTAAACCAATTCTTAACCATATTCATCTTTATGGGATCTACCTCAATATCCTTACCGGAAACAATTTGTCAAAGAAAAGCCACAGATCTCAATAAAAACTCACTTTTATTAAAATTTTGCAAATAGTTGTTGGTCCTTGAGGACTTGCAATACAATCCTCCAATGATCGGTATGCTCATGCTTACTTACCGAGTAAATCAACGTTTCATCAATAAACACGATCACAAACATGTTAAGATATTTTCTAAACACTCTATTCATTAAGTCCATAAATGTTACCAAAGGATTAGTCAACCAAGTGATATAACCAAGAACTCATAATGACCGTACCGAGTTTGAAAAATAATCTTTAGGATGTCATCTTCCTTCACCCTTAGTTTGGGATAACCCGATCAGAAGTAAATCTTAGAAAAGTAACTTGCTCCTTGGAGTTGATAAAAAAAATATATCCTTGGGAGACGATACTTATTCTGAATAGTAAAGTTGTTTTATTTTTGGTAATTAATACACATGCAATGTTAACAATCCTTATGACGAACAAACAAAACTAGATCACCCCATGGAGAGATACTTGGTGAGATGAAACACTTATCCACAAAGTCTTTCAATTGTTCATCCAATTCCATAAGTTCTGTCGGAGCCATACAATAAGGAGGAATAGAGATAAGTTGTGTATCAGGGAGAAGGTCAATATGGAAGTTTATTTCCCTTTCGGGAGGAATACCGGGTAGATCATTCGGGAATACTTCCAGAAACTCATTCACAATGGAGACCGACTCAAAAATGGGGGTTTCAGAATCTCTATCCCTTACTTCAACAAGGTAATTTATGTAGCCCTTAGAAATCATATTTCTCACTTTAAGACAAGAAACAAACTGAACCTTAGGCATAGAATTCCCCCTTTCCACCCTAGGACAGGTTTATTTGGAAATTGAAACTTGACGACTCTGGCGGTACAATCAACAGAAGATAACAAAAATGTAGCCAATCCATACCAAGAATAACATCAAAATCTAAATATCAATCTCTACAAGATCAACATGAGTGACTCTATGGGGTAAGGAGATGGAACAATTTCTATCGACTCTCTTAGCAACAATAGATTCACCAATAGGAGTAGAGACAAAAAAGGGGTTTGAAAACACATATGGAGAAATGTCTAACCTCATGGCCACATATGGTGTCACTAAAGACAAAGTATCATCCGGATCAAGCAATGCATAAACATAAACATAAAAGACATTCAATATACAGGTAACCACATAGGGAGAACCCTCTTGCTAATATTGAGATTCAAGTGCATAAAAATTGTTTAGCTTTAGAGAACTTGAACACGAACCACTAAATGGAGATTGTCTGCCTTCTCTTCTCTTAGTATCAATTGATGGACGATATTCCTTAACCACCATTTCGGGCACACCCAAAAATAAACATACTTATCCTTACCATAGAATCGACCACCATAGAAGGAGCATATTTTTAAAATTATATGAATTTCAAAGCATAATCTTTCGCACTCATTTTTCCTTGAAGAAGGTTGATGAATTCAAGTACTTTTTCCTCCCTCATCTAAAAGGGCTGGGACCCAATCAAGGAAAGTAGCCTTAAACTTTTCCCAAACAAGAGGACCCACATCTACCGCCCTCTCTTCCTTCCACTGATCAAACTAAACTCGAGCAACACCTTAAGTTGATAAGACAACAATTCTTTCTTTTAGACCAGCATTACACCCATGATCATCAAAATCTTATACACCTCATCAATGATATCTTGAGGGTCTTCCTCAACCTTTGAACCATGAAACCCTGAGGGATTTATTCTAGTGTAGTCCCTCACTCTAGTTGCCGTTGTACCAATATTTGGGCTCACGGGACCACAACCTCCCTATTGGCTTGAGCCGTCATAGCTTGAGCCAACACCTGAAAAGTGGCTTTAAATTATGCCTTAGTCACTTGTTCGGCCGAAGTCTCGGCCAGTACTTGAGGAGCTTTTTGTGGAGCATCTTGTTCCCCATTCTCTCCCACATAACTTATACTCTTCGAGGGGTCAAATCCTAAAAAGGATCGGATAAATATTAGGAGAGAGACATATAGAGTTACACTCTATAACACAACTTTAGATTAATGAAAAGAGTATAATCCTAAGCATATTATATCCCCCTATTTATAAATGTGGTGCGCTTCACACTCATGAACAAGACTCTACTTGATGTGGCTTATGAGACATCCTAGGACCTTTCTAAAGCTTTTGTTCTAAATACAAAGTTTGTCATGAACAAAAGTATACCCTAGGAGTAACATGGTGTGTAGAACGCCAAGCGACCCTAGACAAGCTATTTAGAATACATCATAAAAGATAATAGAAACAAATTTCAAAGTAACAATCATATCAAAAAAGGAGTTTGATAAAAGCCAAAGTCTAAAATAAGTCTCAATAAGCCATAGATTACATCATAAGGAAAGTGATTAGGACGTAACACAAACATCACATACAAAATCTAAAAATAGAAACAACATAAAGCTATAAAAGTGTCTCGGAACATGAGGACGCACAAATCCTTGAGCACAAAAAAAATTAACTAGCCATGAGTGTGACAGGTAGGATTGTCTTACACAACATAAGTGAAACAATGTAGGTACAAGTATGCATTAGTACGTGGAATGTACTGAGTATGATAGCAATGCATAAGAGTTATGAAATCATACTAAAAAGGACTTCAGATGACATGCAATAACCAAGCTAAATAATATGATAAAAGGGTTGGAAAACATAAATTATAATCATGGTCAAATCAAGCTAAACATCATTAAAACACTTGTGAGATACTTTAGAGCTAATCTTAGTTCATTATTCTTGGATGTTTACGATGTAACCGACATAGACCAAGTGAGCTATAATATGGAATCTTATGTCTGCCCCAAACTGAAAAGGGGTGTCCTTACTTGCCAAGGTAAGAACCATAAATCTGAGCTAAACTGGATCCACCACTAATGTCTTTCTAAGACAATCATCCTAGACAACACATAGTTATGGGATAAGGAAATTTCTAGTAGAGACCCGATCTCTACTAATGGGAGAGCCTCCATATCAATATCCTCTCTATGCTAAGAAAAAATCCCACGGAATAGTCATTAATCTTATTCATTTCTTCATCCATGGAAAGTCACAATTAAGAAACCAATCCAAAATAAAGTTCATTTAAAATAGCTCTTTCATCTTGATTCAACTTAGGTGAGAAAACCATTCAACCTTATGCATCCTTTTTTTGAGAAAACCCTTTCACAATCACGTTCTTAGTATTACGTGTGAAAACCATTCAACCTTATAAATCCTTTTTTAACAAAACTCTTACACAATCATGTTCTTAGTATTATGTGAGAAAACCTTTCACAACAACAAAAAAATTGATAATTTACTCCCAAAGAATCCTTAAATCATTTATATCAATTTCAGAAAAGAACATGTATAACTGCATAAATTCTTCTTTCATAGTTCATAAGCTTTATCATATGATCATAGTCTAAAAATCATGGATCATGCATGCGCTCATGTAAATTTAACTTAAAAATATTTAATTACTTCAGTTCATGCATAAAAAGATAGAAAACAATCAATTGGAACATTATTAAAAAGAACCCATGAAGATTGGAGATTTTAGGAACCCTATAGAGGAAAGGACTCCATAGGTGAATACTAACATACATTAGAAATCAATGCCCACAATCTATGGTGAATTGGAGTTGTTGAAATCATTCTCTAAAATTATGGATTTGACCTAGAAATAGGGAAAATCCTAGCGTTGCCTATTCTTGGTTATTTTTTATGGATACTTAACTAGGTTTGGAAAGACTATGTTGAGAAATATTTTCTTGTTATCGAGAGGTACAATCGAGTACTTGAAATTCCAAGGAAAGGTTGACTACCCACGCTTATTTGGATAGTACTTAATTTCTTGTGATTGATCATATTGATATTAATTGAATTACCATTCTCTAATTTCTTTTCCATCCTTGTTTGAGAAGGTCTTTGATCAACCTATGCTTT
The DNA here is from genome assembly GCA_029582245.1 of Solanum etuberosum. Lineage (NCBI taxonomy): Eukaryota > Viridiplantae > Streptophyta > Magnoliopsida > Solanales > Solanaceae > Solanum > Solanum etuberosum. The sequence continues at coordinate 29,797 of JAJONR010002129.1, forward strand.
ATATTTATTACTTTTAGTTATTGTGTTTGTTTCATATCGAAACATCCCCCCTCCCAAAAAAATTGTATCAGTTGTTCAAATTCAAATTAGTGTCTCATAGTTCCATTTTTTTTTCAATCACCCTTACATTTTATCTTGTGGGATTCGACCCTAACTCATATAAAGTTGAATATTATTTTGCATATGATAGTCTGTATCTTCTTTGTGAGGTATAGTTAAGAGTTATCATACATCATCGCGAAGGACTACATTCTTGATATCTAATTTATTCAAAAGCCAATTCTTGGAAGAAGCTATAGAAATAAACAAGCAGGCTAAAATGAGTTTGATAATTGGGGAGAAGGTGTCTTAATTATCAACCTCATATGTTTTAGAATACCATTTATCCACTAGTATGGCCTTATGTCTTGCTATAGAACCATTTGTATTAACTTTAACTGTGAGATTCACTTACACCCTACTGATTTCTTTTCCTTTGATAAATCATTGAGAAATGTATTTCAACAAAAAATGCATTATACCATCTAGGATGATTCAAAGCCTTCTTTACTATTTGTGCAAGAGATCCAATCAAAGATCTAGACGTAAAGAATAGGATGTCATAGAAAATAAATGTCACGCCCAAAACTCAAGGGGCGCAACTGACTTTTAATGCCAAAACTCAATCCCAAGCTGACCCTGCTGAACCATTTGCTACTAGCGCATGGCAGCCACACGCAATCAAGAAAACAAACAAGTATATCTCGGATTAAAATTAAGCCCTCGGCCGGCAAGGCCCCTATCAACAGATCTTTAAAATAAACAGCTACTCCCAAGAGTTCATATAAAGAAATAGCCAACTAGCACAGAAGTCCTGATTGGGCCGTCGAGGCCACCATGATCTCTATACAAAAGCTGAAAGCAGGTATATATCAAGACAATACATCAAACATCTAACAAGCTTCAGCAAACCAACAAACTAGGCCAGCATGGCCATAACGTAGCTATACACCCCACACACTAGTCTGCAAGCCTCTAAGAGTGGTAAAGATTGGCAGGAGAGGGCCCCAGCCTACACATAAAAATATATATAACAAAAGCTAACAAACCTCCCAACTGTGGCAGCTCCTGAGGAAAGGGCCTAGCCAACAAAATAGAAGTCAATCCTGCTGCTGAGGAGGTCTACTGGGTCGTCTGTCGGGACCTGCATGCATGAATGCAGCGCCCCCAGGCAATGGGCCTTCAGTACGAAATAATGTACAGAGTATGAAAGGCTATAAACTAAATGAGCAAGTATCATAATATACCAAAAGCAATCAGGTAAGCAAATCAAAATTTAGATAAGCATGCTAACCCACTACTGAATCTAAAAATACAAAAGAATGATCAAACAATAACCTAACCAAGCCCCCATAAGCTCGGCAGGTACAAACAAAACACCACCTACCTAGGCCCCCATAAGCCCAGAAGGTGCCAAATCAACTTACATACCCCTATTGGTAGCCCCTTGTCTTTGTAAGAAGTCACATAGCCCTTTTGGAAACGATATAGCCCAGTAGGCAGCGCATAGCCCTCTTAGGAAACATCATAGCTCTGTGGGTTGCACATAGCCCTCTTTTGCATCAACATAGCCCTGTAGGCAACACATAACCCTCTTTGGCGTCAAAGTAGCCCCGTAGGAAACACATAACACTCTTTGGCATCAATATAGCCCTGTGGGCAACACATAGCCCTCGTAGGCAGTAACATAGTCCTCTTAGACAACATCATAGCCCTCTTAGGCAACAACATGGCCCTGTAGGCAGCACATGGCCTTATTAGGCATCAATATAGCCTTGTAGGCAGAACATAGCCCTTCTAGGCATAGATCACATTTCTGCAGCTAACCACAATAGCCCCAAGGGCAAAATTAATAATCCAATAGGCTAAAAGCTAGAAGTTTAGCTATAAGCAACCTATACGAATAGCCTCTAAGTCTTTTCCAACATAGGGACGCTACTAACTAAATAAGAATCTCGATAAGGGAGGATTGTATCCACTCGAGTAGCCAACAATCAACACTAATGGCTACAAGTATAACAACGATAACAACCCAATTACATTGCTCCTAAGCTTTAAGGAAACATACCGTAAGAAGGGAATAACCTTAACATACCTTTTTCGCTAAATTCACGTGCCCTAATGACTTTTACTCACAGCCTCCTCGCTACTACAACAAGGCAGGACCATAATCAACACACAAAAATAGAAGATACCGCGATAATCCGATAAAAGATATGTATTTCCATCGCAAATTGCTATTTGCAGCTTATCAAAACTAGAGTCGATGAAAGAAGGGTCTTACCTTGATCTTAAGTGCGTAATACACCTCAAAACCTTAAAGTATGTCCAAACCCTTGTTGTCCCAACACCAAAGTATGATATGCTATGAAATCGATAAAACAAATTATACCATGATGACGAGCTCAACACGTAGAACAACTTTCTTCAAGGACTTAGGTCGAGAAAATATATAATTTGGTTGATCCTAGAAGTGGATTTTCTAAGTTTTCTGGTTATTAACTAAACAAAATGAAGAAAAGTCGAAGAAGAAGATATATAAAGAGTTCCACCGACCTAGGGTACCCACCTCACGTGCCTGCTTGCGCAATCTCACAAAAACATGAATATCTCTCTATTCTGAAGTCGTATGAATGAACGGTTTGATGCGTTGGAAACTAGACTCATAGACCTTCGATTATCTAGGTCGTAGGCCCCATAAAAAGAAACTTACGATAACTTTCGCCAACTTTTATTTTGCAACTTACCTAACTTAAAAACTTGAGATACAACCCTTGAACACTTAAAATATGACATACCACATCATTCTTAATTTAATACTCACCCTCTTTGTTTTTCCATGAAGGTACGAGTTAAATTAGAGTTCCGAAAAGTCGGGGTGTTACAATAAAATTATCAATGAAATACATGGATTTGCAAAATGTGTGCCTCTAGAAAAGAAATAGGATGGAAAACACTGTTTAGAGAATCAAGTGACATAATTTGGGCATGAAAAGAATATCAGTCTCTCCCTTTATTAAGTAAATTTGAACAATTTCCATTCTTCCTACCATATTTGAAGTAGGTATAAAAAGTATAATAGTAGTCAAGTGGTGATCAACATAATAACCAAAAGATGGAGGAATGACATGAGATTGATCTATTTAAACACCGATAACATAATAGACTAATCACTCATCTTCCTCCACCTGACTGGTTGACCTTTAGATATGGAAGGTGCATAGAATAATGTTCTCGTGTCTAAAAATATAATATATGTTGATACAAAATATTTTCAATGTTTAATAAATAAAATGTTGATACGCTTTCTCAAACTGAGAAGAGGACAGAAAAGTTGCATTTTGTTTCCTTTAGGATTTAACATGGTAATAAATGGTCAAACATCTTGAACATATGTCACGTACTGAGATTATCCCCTAGACACAACACAGTTTTAAGAGCCCTAAGTGACTCCAAAACAAAACCCATAGCATATTATGACACTAAGATTAACATAAATTAATAGAAATTGGACTTACAGAAGCTAAATCTGAAATGTATAAATAAAGCCCATAACGCTAAGATAGACTTATATCTGACAGAAATAACATAAGTTCAATCGATATGTCTCTGTCTTAAAGCCTCTTCTAATATTGGTTTCTAGGACATGCCCCTAGCTAATTTCAATTGTCCAATACTGAAAGTAAATGAATGAACGAAACAAAAGGGGTGGTCCTAGGAATGATGAAGACTCACCAAACACTGTTGCTAGCTAATCAGAGATAGGACTAACCACGAACTGAATACTGAACGTTAGAAAATATATTATCAAATAATACATGCAGAAGTATGGAGTAATTACTTGAAATGTACTGATTATGAGGAATATGCATAATAAACATGACAAGACTTTAAAACAAGTTAATGCAATGACCAAGTAAAAGAACATGAAGTTGAAATATATACTAAAATGTAATACATAAGTACAAATACCTGAAAGTATGACCATGGGAGATACTAAAATGACATAAATCATGTGAGTTATTACATGGATTTCAATGTACTTCACCCACATCGAAGAGAGGATGGCCAATACTTGCCATCGTAAGGGACCTAGTGATTGAGCTAATATGGATCCACTAAGCTAATGTCTATATGAGACAAATCTTATTGTGTCACGTATTTCAGGAACTTAGAGATTTCTATGAAAATTCCACAGGCCCTTACCCAAAACCTTCATTCCTAAGGCCGCCCAGTGCTAAGTATACTTCCAACAGAAATATGCATAATCTAAAAACAATAAGAATCGGATTATACTAAATTATATTGACAACTGATAGATAATGAGTAGCTCATAAATCATGATAATTGAAATCCCACTCAAATATTGTTTATCTAAAAGCATCTGACATCATGATATGTGAAAATAATCTGGAAGATACTTTATCTGAAAGCATCTAAATCATGAAAATTTGATAATCTAAGACATTCATGTGAAATAGAATAATTCTAAGTTATAAGAATACTTGCATGCTATAGGTTCATGAAATTATCACGGAAAACATGAAATAATAATTGAAATCATGCAATTTGGGACAAATCAAGAAGAATAATTGATTTACAATAACAATCCATTAAGATCATAGAAAGTTATAGTTTGAAAGGATTACAAATTTGAAATTTTGATGTTTCTTTGGGACATAAAGGGTGAAGGGATACCCATTGATGAAATGGCATATACCTGGCGTAGAAACATTGGCTTGGTTTTTGGAATGGAGACATGTAGCTTGGAACCCATATTTTTGCTTTAGAGAAAACTAGATAGAGAAGAAATTAATTTTTGGAGGTTACGGTCACTAAGAATAACTTTATCCCACTTAGAATAGTCCAAAATTACGTATTATAGAAATTAAAAGAGTGGGAAAATACACAAAAATTCATGACTTAAAACTGATGGAGGCAATCTATAGATGCCTTCCACGGACCACACAAAACTTTATGAACCGTGAAAGTTCGTGGAATACATAAAACTATGGGATTCAGAAGTTCATTCTATGAGAGCCTCTTTAGTACATAAAACCATCCATGACCCGTACAACTGCCTGTAAAAAGGAAAATATTCTTGAGTTCTAGGGTCTGGGTTAAAGAATTAATCTATGACCCGTTAAAGATTCCAAGGTTCATAGAAGAGTCTGTGAAACTCTCTTACAATTTTCCCATTTTTTAGTTCTAGTCTACATATCCTATCACGACCTTTTTTTCCTTTCACAATCGTGAAAGGGTCCATAAAAATCAAACTTTGTTGATTTTAGTTATTTTCCTTATTTTCAAGGTCTGATCTTGGCTTAAGATCTTTTCAGGTTTTACAAAATATCTCCTCCTTGACACATTCGTCCTTGAATGAATTCTAGATAGTATGGAATGAGTTGGGAATGATTTGCAACCTAATACTTAATGCTAAACAATGAGTATTGATGAAGTGAGTGACTCTGAAGTAAATCTGGAATAATAAACTGATTTCATGAACATGCATGCATACTGAGACATGAGAATACTGAAAGAGATGGATCGTAAAGAGTATTGAGGAAGAACTATTACTTCATGCTTAAACAAAACTAGCTCGATAGAGATGGGGGTACTTGGATATAATATTGTCTTCGCTTCCCAAGTAGCTGTCACTACCCAAGGTACACCCTAGACGTGATAGGGCGTATAAGACCCCGATAGGCCCTACACAAGTCACTTAGTATAGATAATACAAGATAATAGAAATAAAAAGTTCAAAAGAGATAGTCTTTTAACATTAAGTGTTTGACAAAAGTGGTAGTCTAACAAAGTCTCAATGTAACACCTCGAATTCGAGAAAGGTTAGAAAAGGTACCAAGGGGGAAACTCGCAAGCCAAAATCTGACCATGGGACCCTCTATGGAGCCCCATACGGGCCGTGAAGGGAACCATGGTCCATTTACGGGCTCGTGGTAAGCTTCCCCAGACCTGCCTTACAGGGATCCCTCCCACAGAGGCCTAGACGGCTCGTGAACAGGGAGACAGCTTGTGATAGAGCTCGTGGGAGCTTGGCAGTATTGCCATGGCCAGCATCCCTCCAACAAAGGCCTTGACGACCCGGGGTAAGGATGACGGGCCTTGGTGGTCACCGCCAAAGTGCTCCACCAGCAGGGGTCTGTTCCCAAGCCACTGGAGCAAGGACCACGACTGGAAAAAAGACTTGTGGTCCCTTAGACGGCTCGTGAAGGCCACTATTTGGGGGTTGTGTCAGTTTTAAGTCAGGATCTTTTCCAAATTATTATATTTTAATACTATGTCATTTTGCCCTTACGTAGAAGTCCTATATAAGTGTTTTCACCTTAAAATTTCTCTCAAATTGAAATCATTCTCTCAAAAAGACCCCATTTTACTTGAACTAAAGGCAAATGTTCACAAGCAGAAGGTGATGGCTTTTGAACAAGGGGGAGATGGTGTGTTGAGATATAAAGGTAGATTGTGTGTTCCAAAGGTGGATGAGCTCCAAGAGAGGATCATGGAAGAAGCTCGCAGTTCTAGATATTCAATCCATCCTGGTTCCACAAAGATGTACAATGATTCGAGAGAAGTTTATTGGTGGAGTGGTATGAAGAGATGCATTGCAAAGTTCGTTGTCAAGTGCCCAAATTTCCTATAAGTCAAGGTAGAGCACCAAAGGCCCGGTGGTGTGGCTCAGAATATAGATATTCCGGAGTGGAAGTGGGAGAATATTAACATGGACTTCATTACTGGCTTGTCGCGGTGTCGTAGGCAGCATGATTTGATTAGGGTGATTGTAGATCGGACAACTAAATCAACCCATTTTTCGCTAGTAAAGACTATCCATTCGGCAGAAGATTATGCCAGATTATATATCCAAGAGATAGTCCGACTTCACGCTGTTCCAGTGTCTATCATTTCAGATAGAGGTGCACAATTCACTGCTCAGTTCTGGAAGTCTTTCCAGAAAGGGTTGGGGTCGAAAGTACATCTTAGTACTGCTTTTCATCCTCAGACTGATGGTCAAGCAGAGCGCATAGTTCAGACCTTAGAGGATATGTTGAGAACATGTGTCATAGATTTCAAAGGTAATTGGGATGATTATTTGTCTCTCATAGAGTTCACATATAATAATAGTTATCACTATAGTATCCAGATGGCTCTTTATGAGGCCCTTTATGGGTGAATGTGTAGATCACTGATGTGAGGCCAAAAATATATATTTTAATCATTATTTGTCTCACATTTAATATTTATATTTTCCTTTTTGAGCTTGGATTTTATGAATTGTGCTAAATAGTAGATTTTATTTGTAGGATTAAATTGGTGGAAAAATGAAGAAGTTTGGAGCTAAAACGAATTAAAGATGGAAGGTTGAAGAAAGAAATCAAGCAGACAGCTTAATAGATTAAATTGAATATAATAATATATATATATATATATAATATATAACTTACAGAAGATTGCAAATTGCAAATTCCGAACCGTGGCAGCTAAGGAAGACGAGTGAAATTGAAGGAATCTTTCTGCCACGAGTCACAATTGAAGGCTACAACAGTAAAAGAAAATTGAGGCGGTACAATTCACGCGTACAATTAGGAATTCAATTCCCTTTGGGTTTTGATTCCTTAATATGATTTGGACTCAGTTATTTTATTTAGGATTTTCTATATCTATAAATAGTCTATAGAAATAATTATTTGAAGGGAAGATCATTCATAGGAGATACTTTTTAGGGTTCTTTTCTTCTTCTTATTGGGTTAGACATTATTGTTTACTACTAAGTTTTGTTCTTCGGAAATTAATTTACAAACTTTGAGCAATTAACTTTCCGATTTTCGTTTTATAAGATTTTCTCTTTGAAATTCAATTGAGGATTTCGGATTTCATCAACTCTTCTTGTAAGTTCATGAGTTCTTTTTACCCAATTATGAATTGTGTTATTTCAAGTATGAGTAGCTAAATCCACAACTAGGGTTGTGGGAATCACGAGCAATTAACAAAGTATGAATAATAATTAAGTAATTCTTGAATAGTGTTCATGCATGCAATGTTAATTCTTTCTCTTAGAAGTCTTTTTAACGGTTGCAAACGTTAGAACTCGCCTCGTTTCTACTTGCTGGACCAAGGAGGTAGTGAATGAGAAAATAATTAATAACAGAGATTTAGTGGATTTTATCTAATAGTATAGTATCAATTGGAGTGAGGGTGAAAACTAAGTCATACATTGATGTGATGACTAATCTGAGGTAAAAGGTAAGGTTTAGTAAAGCATACACCCGTAGCCAGACCAAGGTGCGTGGTGAAATTCCCTACTTGGAGGAACAATCACTTAGGGATACCTAACTTACCAACTTTGCATGTAAAACACTAGGAAATGATTACTTTTATTAGCATTACCTCGTTAAAAGCTTGTGGGAACACATATGCCCTAGTTTCTTTCTCATATTAATAACTAAAAAGTTGAATCTTGTCTACTTGTTACTTAAGAAATCTAAATTGTCACTTACTTACAGAAATCCCCCTGTTTACTTTCCTTGTAAATAAATTGACCAAACTGAAATAATAGTGAGTTAAAGTTAAGTCTAAACCACATTCCTCGTGGGATCTACCCCAACCTACAAGTTGGGTTCTTTACTAGATAACGATCGCTTATACTTCTTTAGGGAGGTATAATTTGAGTGTATCAAATTTTGGCGCCGCTGGCAGGGAATATGGCCTTTAGATTAAACTAACTACATTGTTGAATCTTTAGTCAAGTATTTTCCGATTTTACGTTTTTATTTTGTTTTTATTTTCTACAGGTTTCAACTCTAGTGTAGGTCAAGTACACGGAGTCGAGGCGAACCCTTGACCCCCTACAATCCTAAATTAAGAAAAACTTTCAGGAAAATGGCTAATCAAGGGGTACACAATAATCTAATTGGAGAGCGTCAAGGAGATGGAACTGGATTTCCACCTCCTAGAGTTGTTAATGTGCCCACTTATGTTCAAGGTGGTCTTCTAATAGAAGAATGGGATCTTAGTGAAGTCTGAGTAACTAAGGTCTCTGCGTCGTGCAGCAACGTTAAATTAAGTGCTTATTGGGAAGCAACCCAATTAGTAGTGTAACTTCTTATTTTTATTTTATTAGTGTCATTTTTTTCTTTTGGTCTTGGTTTTGCAGATTAGGGGAAGTCAAAGTACCCAAAATAAAAATTGAAGCAAAAGAGCATGTTTGAGCTTAAGTGTGGGGTGACGACCCATGATGAAAATTAAGAGGACATGCTACTAGCTAGGCCTAAAGGTCTCAGGGAGTTTTCCTAACCCTTGTTTTAAATTTTATTTGATGCTTTAGGGACATAACATCTTTTTAAGTGTGGGGTGGAGGAATGGATTACTAGTTTTTTCTGTTTTATTGAGTCTTTTTTTTTTTAGGATGGGTTCCTTGACTTTTATTTTCGATTCTTTTCTTGAGGATAGCCCATTTGAACCGAGTGTCTTTTATTTTTTTAGGAATAACTTTTCTTTTGATTTTTTTTAGAGAAAAGAAAAGACCCTTTTGAGTGGTTTCATACTTGTTATTTAGGCCTAATTTTTGAGTAGTACTTTCTTGTGAATGCTTGATTGATAAGGAAATTGCAGACTCTTTGACACCTAAGCTCATGATTGTGACTTTGTATATAGCTTATTTTATTTTGTAGATTTTTATGATCATGTCTCTCTTAGAAGTGGAATTGATCCTTCTTGATTGATGCTTGTGCCATGTGTGGTGAGAATTTGTTTATTCCATATTTTGCATCTTAGTCTAGAACTTGCCCTGCATGTTATTGAAGCTAAATAAAAAGTGTTGCCTTGTTTAGGAGATGAAAATAGGCTTTCTTTGATATATCTAGTAAATTTTAGCTTTTTCGAATATTATATCACTAGTTAACCCTTTTGAGCCTTTTAGCCTATATTTTTCTTGTAAACCACATGATCGAGCAGAATCCCTTTTTATTGATACCATAATTCTATTTGATCAAAAAAGAAATTCTTAATGCACTATGTAAGAAGAAAAATGAGAACAATGGTAGAAGTAGAAAAGGGTGGAAATGCTTGGTTTGTAGCTAATGGAACAAGAAGAGGTAAAAGATAAGATGGCCCATGATTGATATCCACCCATCTCATCTTTCCCTAGAAAAATTATAAAACTCTGTGTTGGCCCCGGTCCTTCCTTGGAGATTGTGCACTTTAACTCGGGTTGAAAGCCTAAGTTGAGGGTGGCTACTTCAGAAGTTACCTGGATGATGGCCCTGGTTCTTCCAAGGACATCGTGCACCTTAACGCATGTAAAATACATAAGTTGAGGGTGGCTATTATGAAGAAAAACTAGAAAAAGAAAAAAAAATTATTGAAACATTCCCGAGATGATGAGCATTACTTGTGAAATAATTGTTGAAGAGATGGCTGAAAATAAAGAGAAGAAAATAATGGGTGATGAAGTCTAAAGTTGCAAAGTGCTTAAGGAAGTGTAAGTCACTATTATATAATTTTCCTATCCGTCCCCTAGCCTACATTACAACCCGTTAAAGTCCTATTTGATTCTATTCAAGCATGCTTAATTAGTGGAGATGAACATAATGGGCAAGCCTATGGTTCTTTGTGCATATATGTGAATTTTATTTCTGAGTGTGAGTTGTTCTTTGATGCTAAGTCTTTAATTTATATTCAATCTTTTGAATTGAGTGTTTGAACTATTTCTTCTTGCGAGGGAACTTGTTTCATGATAGATAAGTGATTTTATTAGCTTTCTTTGATGGGAGTAGGTGAGCAACCTTAAATTTGATGAGTTCAAAGTCCTTACTTGATATTAGGAGGTTAAAGGTTTGTTGTTTATTTGGATGTCTTGCATAATGAACGAAAATTGTATCTGATATTTTAAAATTGGTATATAGCCCAATTGTTTGTATTAACCAAAGTGATGACATTCCTATTTTGATTTATTTGAGATGAGCTTTAATGTTTGCTCGAGGACGAACAAAAGTTTAAGTGTGGGGTGTTGATGTGAGGCCAAAAATATATATTTTAATTATCATTTGTCTCACATTTAATATTTATATTTATCTTTTTTTAGAATGGATTTTATGAATTGTGCTAAATAGTATATTTTATTTGTAGGATTAAATTGGTGGAAAAATGAAGAAGTTTGGAACTAAAACGAATTAAATATAAAAGGCTGAAGAAGGAAATCAATCAGGCAGCATAATGAATTAAATCGAATATAATAATATATATAATATATAACTTACAGAAGATTGCAGATTGAAAATTTTCAAATTGCACATGCTAACTGCAAAGTGAAGAACTGCCACGTGGCAGCAAAGGAAGACAAGAGTGAAATTTGAGGAATCTTTCTGCCACATGTCACAATTGAAGGCTACAACGGTAAAAGAAAATTTACGCGGCACAATTCACGCGTACAATTAGGAATTCATTTCTATTTGGGTTTTGATTTCCTAATTTAATTTGGACACAGTTATTTTATTTAGGGTTTTCTATATCTATATATAGTCCATAGAAATAATTATTAGGAGGGAAGATCATTCATATGAGATACTTTTTAGGGTTCTTTTCTTCTTCTTATTGGGTTAGACATTATTGTTTACTACTAAGTTTTGTTCTTTGAGAATTAATTTGCAATCTTTGAGCAATTAACTTTTCGATTTTCGTTTTATAAGATTTTCTCTTTGAAATTCAATTTTGAGGATTCCGGATTTCATCAATTTTTCTTGTAAGTTCGTGAATTCTTTTTACCCAATTATGAATTGTGTTCTTTCAAGCATGAGTAGCTATATCCACAACTAGGGTTATGGAAACCATGAGAAATTAACAAAGTATGAATAATAATTAAGTAAGTCTTGAATAATGTTCATGCATGCATTGTTAATTTTTTCGCTTAGAAGGCTTTTTAACGGTTGCAAACGTTAGAACTCCCCTCGTTTCTACTTGTCGGACCAAGGAGGTAGTGAATGAGAAAATAATTAACAACAGAGATTTAGTGGATTCTATCAAATAGTCTAGTATCAATTGGAGTGAGGGTGAAAACTAGATGTGATGACTAATCTGAGGTAAAAGGTAAGCTTTAGTAAAGCATACACCCGTAGCTAAACCAAGGTGCGTGGTGAAATTTCCTACTTGGAGGACCAATCTCTTAGGGATACCTAACTTACCAACTTTGCATGTAAAACACAAGGAAATGATTACTATTATTAGGATTACCGCGTTAAGAGCTTGTGGGGAACACATATTCCCTAGTTTCTTTCTCATATTGATAACTCAAAAGTTGAATCTTGTCTACTTGTTACTTAAGCAATCTAAACTGTCACTTACTTACAATAATCCCCCCCTGTTTACTTCCTTGAAAATAAATTGACTAAACGGAAATAATAGTGAGTTAAAGTTAAGGCTAAACCATATTCCTCGTGGGATCGACCCCAACCTACAAGTTGGGTTCTTTACTTGATAACGATCGCTTATACTTCTTTAGGGAGGTGTAATTTGAGCATATCAATCGTCAATTGGTTGGTTCGAAGTTGCTGAAGCTGAGTCGATAGGGTCAAACTTGGTTCATCAAGCCATGGAGAAGGTGAAGATTATCCAGGAAAGGCTAAAATCAGCGCAAAGTCGTCAGAAATCCTATACAGATGTTAGGAGAAGAGACTTAGAATTTGAAGTTGAGGATTGGGTTTACTTGAAGGTTTCACCCATTAAGGGTGTTATAAGATTTGGTAAGAAGGGGAAACTCGGTCCCCGGTATATTGGTGTTTACAGGATATCCAAGAGAGTGGCAATGTAGCTTATGAGTTGGAACTACCGTCAGAATTAGTAACAATTTTCATCCAGTATTTCACATTTCTATGTTGAAGAAGTTCATGGAATTCCTTTGTTTATCATACCTACTGAGAATATTGGTATTAAGGACAACCTATCTTATGAGGAGATACCCATTCAGATTCTTGATCGGAAAGTTTGAAAGTTGAGAACTAAGGAAGTTGCATCAGTCAAGGTCTTATGGAGAAATCAATTCGTTGAAGAAGCTACATGGGAAGCTGAGGAGGATATGAAGAAGAGATATGTCACGACCCAGGGGTACACCCTAGATGTAACATGGCGTACTAGACCCCGAAAGGCCTAACACAAGCCACTTAGCATATCATAACATAAAGTAAATAGAAATGATGCGGAAATTTTTAAAACTTTTCTTTACAATCGAAGTCTTGTATAAAAGCAAGCGGAAGTCTAGACTTGTCTCAATATAGTCATCTATTACAATAGTTCAAATGAAAAGGGGCACAGCCCATACAACATAGTCCAAAAAAGAAGTACTAAAAATGAAACTCAAAGTGAAACATCCGTCCTCGAATCATGAGGACTCACCACAAGCTAGAAGAATAGTCGAATCCAAGCTTGAATCAAATGATGACCGCCTTAAGAACCGGACCTTACACTTGGGGAAAATGTAGGAAAATATGGGTTAGTACAAAAATGCACTAAGTATGATAGCCATGCATAAAAATCTTGAAAACATGCTAAAAAGGATATTTTAGTAGAATGCATGCAATTTGCTAAGTTAAACCATTATTTTGGAAATTGTGGAAAAACATAAGTCATAAGCATAAGAGACATCATAATAAGACATAGGCTATAACCTTAAGAGATAACAACATAGTCATAGACATAATCCATACATAATTCATCTTGACATAATATAAGAGAAACACTTCATAAGTTACCTCAAGTACAAGCTTGTGCAATGCATGGATAAGACCTCATAATCCCACCATGCTAAGCAAGTCACTTTAGGTCCTCATTCATGTTTATCATCTTTTGAACTCATCCTTAACTTATTTCTCATAGACAGGAGAACTTTCACCTTTAGTCACATATGTATTGAAAGGGCTTTTCAAGCTACAATCCAAATTAAGCATACTTCATTACATAGACCATTATAACATAAAAGGAACATAACATAACTATCCTCAAAGCATACTTGTGCAATACATGAATAAGATCCCATAATCCCACCCATTCTAAGTAAAGCTTCTTAGGTAACAATAGTTCATAATTCATATTCAACCATAGTGGAAATAAGCCTTAATCGATATAGACAATGTGAGCTTAACATGGAATCCGGTGTCTCCCACACCGAAAAGGGTTGTACAACTTGCCTAAGGTTGAACCATTATCTTAGCTTAGGTGGATCCACTAGCTAAAGACCTATGAGGGCACATAGTTTATGGGATAAGGAGATTGTTACTAGATAACCGGCCTCAACTCACGTGAGGGCATCCATCTCAAGAGATTGCTCCTAGAAACCCAGCCTCAACTCACATGAGGGCTTCTATCTCATATCAATACCCACTCGGTGCTAAGCATTAATCCCACGGAGTACTTATTACTTCATCACTTGTTTCATTAGGATAGCTCATTAGATCATGCGTGAGAATAACATTTCACCGTCCATGTCTACATATAACATTAGATTCAATTAGGTGAGAATAGTCTTTCAACCTTAGAATCATCATATTGTGAGAAAACCTTTCACATTATGTTCATTATGTGTTCATGATAATAGCCTTTCAATCAACACAACAACATTATCATAATCATGGACACTTCACTCTGAAAGGGTTCTTAAAGCACATACATAAATCTCATAAGCATGCATACTTCTCATACTTTACCCTTCAAGGATCAAATATCATATTCAATCAACACATCTATAATTACTACATTAGACATGGATGATAACATAATTCAAGTAGTTCAATTACTACATGCATAATTCTATCATAATCTACTTGCATCAATCAATATCCACACTTTGAGATCAAAATTGGAAAAATAGGGGAATTCATGGATTTTTGAGGAATTCAACATAAAACCATATAAAATCATCAATATATCCATAATAAAACATAATTCAATCATTAAAAAATAAATTTAAAAGGAATCTATGAAATTGAAGTCAAACCCTAACTTTTGGGATTTCTATCTTTGAAATTGGGGGTTTTGAAGGGGCTCCATCGATGAATTCTATCCATGGATGAAGAACTATCATAAATTGGTGATGAACTCCAATGAATTTGAGTGGAAAAGCTTGTTCCTTGAACCCTAGCCCCAACTTCCTTCTTCTTCTTCCTTGAAGTTATAGAGAGAGAATTTTTGGTGAAGATGAGTTCTTTTGGGAATTTAGAAATAATGATTTGGATGAGTTAGTTTAAGGGTCTAAAAGCCTTATATAGGTGTTTAAAAATAGGCTAAAATGACCTCACTTAATATTAATTAAAAATGAAAAACCCCAAAGTACCCCTAGACTTAACAGCCAAAAGACAATTTCCAGGCTCCATCCACGACCACCCACCTACGGGGCGTGGACTGACCCACGGCCCGTACTGGTCGGGCGTGCGTTGGGGTCTGCAACTATGAAACTTGGCCCTTGACCCACGAGAACTAACCACGGGGCGTGGATACACCCACAGGGTGCGGGTCCTGCCGTAGGTCATGGTCTTGGGCAGTTTTCTCTTGGTCCTCCTCAAGGACCCATGGTTGGTCCTTGGGGTTTAAACCTTGACGTTCTATCATGAAAACATTTATTTTAAGGTACGGGGAGGTACATTCAAGGATCTAACCCTAACGTCAAGCTCTAGTTTAGCCTACTAGTTTTCGGGGTGTTACAAGATACCCACATCTCTTTCCTCTTGGAAAAATTCCAGACCAAGGTAATAACTTTTGTCAATAACTCTTTAAATTGATATGCTGGGTTATGTTAATTGCATGTTGCATGTTGATGTTTTCGACCCCTATTCTACTTAGAGTTAACTCATTTGAGGAGGAATGTTCCAAAGGGGGAGATATTGTAACACCTTTAACTTAGAAGAGCTAAGTTAGAAAGAGTTAAATTAAGATTCGCACAAGTGCTCTTCAAATTTTAAGTTTTTGGGTCAACTTTAAATGGTCATATCTCTTAGCACATAAAGAGTTAGGTGGCTCATAAGATATCAAATCGAAGGTCTTCGGGTCCACTTTCCAATGCCACCAAGTTTTCTTCAATCAGAGGTCTGAGTAAAAAGTTATGACTGATTTACTACAGACCCACGAGCCTGGCAGCAGGTCAGCGTGGCTCCGTGTTACAGAGCCATTACGAACCTCACTGCCCGCTGGAAAATTATTCCGAATTCCAGCCCATTTTATTTATTTTAAGGGTATTTTAGCTCTAAAAACCCTTAGGAAGTCATCTAAATTACCCCAATCGTGTAGAAAAATTATTTCTCATAATCAGACCCTCTCACTCACTCCTAAATTTATATGCTCAAGAACTTTATGAAGACATTAAGGCTAGGGTTCATCTTCCAAGATTTTTCTTCAAGTTTCATCAAGCACATTGTTCTTCCGGGTATGTAAGGTTTCTCATAGTGATGGAATTGTTCCTCCTCACGCCAATCATGTATTCGTTCCATTAAATTCATTGATGAAATTGTCTATGTAAAGGTTCTTGATGAATACTTGAGTTTTAACTTCGTCCTTTAATAATGGTGGTTTTGAGTTCTTGAAGTGAGGGTCTTGCGAATGAGGGTTGTTTCTTGCTAGATTTTGAGTGAGATTTCATGGAATTGTGTTGGGTTATTGAATCCAAAAGGAATTCGAAAAAAACCAATCTATCCTAAACGGATTGGGACCCTAAAGATCGTAGGAAATTCTGAATTTTGGTGTGGGATGACGAAGGATCCCTCTTCGCGTCGCGGAGAGGATACAGAGTCCTCTGCCTTCAAATTCAACGAATAAAGTTTAAACTCCCTCTATGCGTCGCGAAGAGAATACGTACTCACCTGTCTCAAATTTTTCAGTGTGTGTTCATTCAAATCATGTCTTCGGTCTCTTCTGATATTTATCCTTAGTGTTTTCCTTAATCATTGAGAGATGCTTCATATCCTAATCAAATGTCTTACATTACGTTTTGTTCCTTTTCCAAATCAAGGTAAAGTTAAGAAATGAAGTTCAAATGTTCTATTCCATACGAAAACTTAAGAATTTCTCAGTGCTATTTTAATATATATATATATATATATATACCTATGTACTTATGTTGATCATTGAACTTGAAAGATAAGTTCACAAGTGTAGGTTTTCAAGAATATATGTATGTATAAGGTTTTGAAAAATATTTCAACAAGTAACAAGTCCCTTCATTGAAATGGGTAATATTGAGCATTGAGTTATATCAAATGTTTAGGAGTAGTATCGAGCACTGAATTAGGTTAGAGTCTTTTATAACTCAGTAGACCCGTAAAACTACGTAGCCAGTGTAGGATAAGATAGCATTGATTCTTCATGTGACTCCTCACCGCCTCTGAGAAGGCATATAGTTGGATCCATAGTCACGATATCATCCTATACACCCGACAAGGTATAGGATGGGTCCTTGTAACGTGCGGAGGGACGTTGTATCATTTCTAGGCTCATGGTAATGGTTGTCGGCTAGAAAAACTCCCCACAAGTACAATATATTATTTTCATGTTGTTTCCTTTGTATACTATGTTGTAAGGCTTAAATGTTTTTCATTTCATATTCATGGATCGATTCAGTTATGTTGTTTCAGTCCTTCAAGCCAGTTTATTATTTACTCTAACCTTTTCACGTACCAGTTCATTCAATGTGTTGATGTCATTCGACCTGCATCATTTCATGATGTAGCTACATGTATTCAGGATCATCAACAGGCAATTCGTTGAGATCATCATCCACTCACAGACAACCTTTGGTGAGGCCTCCTTATTATCAAGGGACTTTATTTAATTTAGTTAGTAGCTTTAGGAGGTGTCGTGGTTTATTTCCCGACATCCATCTCACATTGTTAGAAGCTTCGTAGACCGATTGAGTAGATGTTTCCATTGTTCTTCTCTAGATGTTTTGTTTAACTCATGGATCGTGTTAAGTATTCTGCAAAGACAGTATTTTAAGACTTTCTTAAATTTCTAATTATCCACCTACTTAAGCTTCCAAATATTGTTTATTGTCATGTAATTCATGTAGCCAGGCTAAGGGTTCACTTAGGGATCCGAAATGGTTCTCGAGTGCCAGTTACACCCAGGGTGTAGGCTCGGGGCGTGATAAGTAGGACCTTTGTTTTGGGTTCTGAGGCTTTCAAACTCATTTTGAGACACTTTGTGGCTTTTGACATAAGTGGATCCTTGGGTGTCGGACTCACTTTTTGTCAAGACAAAATCCGTTGGTAGTGTCGACCTCTTCGTTTATTCTGGATGCAAATTTTGATAGGGTAGCATAGTTTGTTTATGTGCACGGGATGCTGAATGAATCTTGAGCCCTCATCAGGGTATTATAGAAACTCGTTGTTTGAGCTAATGAAACCCTTGGTGCTGCACCTCAATTTGTTCTTCACATCTGCATATCTTGAGCTACATTTCACGAAGCCAATAAAATTGGTCGGTGCAGTATCAGGCCCGGCATGTAGTTCGTGTAGGCTTTTCTTCTTGGTCTTCATTATGCAATTGTTGATCCACTCGATAACAATGACAGACCAGTGGTCTCCAATCATTAATTCACCATCGAGATTGCAACCTCTAGGTCCCAGTATCATGGTGATTAATGTGGTGGCCTTTATATTCAGTTTATGCTTTTTTCAGTAGCTCATTTGTCATAATTACTCCTTGTGAATAACTTTCATAGTTCGATTAATAGTGTAAATTGTTGAGTATTATTGGGAAGTGTTTTGGGACATGGTATGATCGTGTTTGACACCTTCAAGATGTAAGTTTCACTCGAATCCTCTCCGTTATGATTCTATATATTTAATTCTCAAAAATTTGGATGGATGATCTGTTTTACGGCATTTTGATGCTCGAATTGTGCCCATTTTCAGGGCCCAAGCTCCTTGATCTAGTAGGGATCCTTTGATTGAACAAATTTAGGGATTCTTTGCATGGATCGCATAACAAAATTTGTGTATCATTTTAGTTTCATCTTTAATTTCGTTAACTTACGTGTCTAAATTACCATATTAATACAGGGATCATTAATATGATAGTGTGTCATCATTTAGAGGTGGCTCGGAAGGGAAAGACTTTGATTAAGAGGTTTATGAAGCGCGCATGATCGACTTCAAGGTGGGCTATGACTTACTATCCCTAGAACTTGTTTGTGATTGTGCTAACATGCTAATTAGCTAATTCTGGAGATGGTTTCGAGCATGTTTTGGGGATTATATCAAAATTGTATTGCCTTAGACTTATTTTGGTTATTTTCAAGTAATTTTTGAGATTTCTATATTTTGTTAATTTTTTCTAATGTCGGTGAGTCTAGCTTAGGCTAGAATTGCCTTACTGTTGGTGTTGAGAAGTGTTGTCCTATGTTTGGGCTAGAGTTACTTTAGGAGTTGATTTTCGGAGCCCGTAGGGTTAGTTTCACATTTTAAGCTTGGGCTAGATGTGACCCTCTAGGTTAGGGTGTGACCTTCAGGTAGCCTTTCTAGTGTCTATGGTTGGTTAGTTATGGTGAGTGACAATCGAGTCTCGTTATGGAATCCCCCTACCTCTTTTTTTATCCTTGTTGTATTATAATTGATCCGAGGTGAGATTCCGGGAGGGGCTTTCTATTGTTGTAGCTATTCTGATGTAAGATTATTGGATATGCTAGGGTTATATAAAGTTGATCCGATGTAAGATGTTGGTAGCTGCTAGGTGTTTGTATGGCCATTCTGATGTAAGATTTTGGTGTGTGTTAGGTTCTGATAAGGTTTTTCAATGTAAGATTCCGGGAAGGACTAGCCATTCCACTATAAGATTTTAAGAGATTCTAGGATTGAGGTGTTGAGGTTCATTTCATAATTTTTCCTCGTAGTATAGCTTTTGAGTTTACCCGTCAGGCTTATGAGGATTCTATCTGGTTATTATTTGTTTATTTTACAACTATGATACCATTTTATGTGTCTTCTAGGCGTATATTAGTCCAGTTAGGTTTATATAACCTTTATTGCTTTTATTATTTCCTTAGTAAGATTTACCTCGATGAATGTCTAACTATGACTGTACTTTCACCCTTTTACCTTGGTTTACTTGCAGGTTATCTTGTTATTGAAATTGCAATCTCAGTCATCCTATGGTACCTACTAAGTAACTGTTGTTTTGGTACTCATACTGCACTCTGCATCTTTTTCCCTGATGCAGATTGGAGCTCTTGTCGCCCGAAGAGATTCTCGTACTGCTGTTGTTCGCATCCTGGAGATAGATGGTGAGCTTATTGGTGATCAGAGTTGACTCATCTCCTTCTGTATATAGTTTTTGGCTTGTCTTTTGTATTTAGATACAACTTGTGTATTTGTCATTTATGTCTAATTTGTACTCTCCTTTTGAAGTAGCTTTGCATCGACACTCACTATGTTTTGGGTGAGATCTTGTATTTTGTCCTCGTTCGACGGTTTATATATATATATATATATATATATATATATATATATCCATATTTCTGTTGTTTCTTCTTGAAATATTGTATTTTGTTTCTTTATATCTCACCTATTCCCTAGGCTCGTTATCGTTGATTTTGGGCTAAGTGTTAAGCTTACCTATTCAAGGGTTTTAGTAGGTGCCATCATGACCCCGATTTTTCGGTCATGGCATCTTCTTCTTTTTTTAAAAAAAACTAAAAAAGGAAATTAAGCCGATTAAATTAAAACATAGTGAGTAATCAAATACCTTTCTATCCTTATTTGAAGATACAATTGTTGCAATCACTTGCATTAGTATATATTGAACATTTACCCCCTTTGACTACTCGTTTTCATTGCATAGCAACAATTTCTCTATTTTTGCTTTCTTGTGAAAATGGTGAGTCTTAATTTTTGCTATTTTTTGTGTGTGCTTTTGTTTGTCTGAGAATAAGTATTTGACATTTAGGATGCACACACCAATTGTTTGTAATTAATTAATTTTTAATTTGAGAAGTTTATACCCGAGATTTTGAATTCACTTTTTGAAAATAAAAAGCTAGGTATTGTATGCAATCTCAATTTAATTCTATTTTTTGTTTGCAATCGAACAATTTTGATGGTTATTATGATTATTTATTAGCACCAGCTTTCTTGATTTTCATTAACCTTGCTCGTTTCATCCTTTTCAGCACAAGATTCAGTGTATTTGAGGAAAGTGATGAAACATCAATGACATTAGATTTTTTGACTGTTTTTTTCTAAATGTTTCACTTTTGATATAATTTTCCTCTTGATAAATGGATGAATTTTGGTTTTCTTTCACTTTTTTATAGCATTGATTTATGCGTCGGCTTACTTGCATCTCGACTATCAACATGCTTGGCATATCATCATGTTTCTAATAATTTTTCTTCTATATAATGATTGGTAGAGTTCTTGATTCACATATTCAATTATTTGGGCCATCTTTTTTTTTTTTTGTAAAGAAATCCTGTTAATTAGATCTTTCCGTCATTTTCTTGAAAAAGTATTCTTCTAAAAATGTTATGATATTTGGTTAAGATACAACTCGATTTATTCATTATGTTTTGTGTACTTGCTTGTTTGATCCTATATTTTCAAGTTAGATTATATGTTGATTTAATACTATTAGATCCATATGTTTTGCTTAGTGCTTCTAAGTTCACACCTTTTATTATATGTACAAAATTGTTCTTTTAGTAGACATTTTGGATGCTTGAAGATGTTAATATCACAAAATCACTAAGCTATTATTTGTTGCGATGCTCTAGTGAGAACACATATACTTCCAGTCTAAGTCCCTTTCGATAGATTCTTCCATTTAATTTGGTTGATCCGGATCTACACTTTAATTTCTAGAATGTCAAAGATAATATCAATTATATTGGGAACCACTAGTTTTTTTTCGTAAGCATTCATTATATTTTAGTGATTAGTAACCACTATAATTTTTTCTATAATGGTACTAGATTTTATATAGCTTCGTGTATAATGTGTTAGTTGTGTTACTGCATGAAAGTGGGTCTATGTTCATAAGATGACCTACCAAAACAAATATCCATGTTTTATAGATTGTATTTGAATATAAATAATTGCTCTTATTATCATTTATATTTTCCTTATTATTATGTATGTCTCATCAGTTGACCTTGACATGTAGGCTGGATGTTGAAGAGATGACCCCATTGTAATAGAGGTCAGTATTATGCACACTTTATCTAGTATGATTTCACTTGTCATTTTGATCTCTTCTTATTTTAGCAGTATTAAACTTCTTTAATAGTACAATTTTATGACATAAGAAAGGATGGCCTACGATAAGGAAATGTGTTTTTAGTTAAAGAGAATTAGCCATAGAGAAAGTACCTATCTCTCATAAGAGAAGGAGAACCACTTTTGTTTTGTAGTGTATTAATAAGTAGGACTAAAATTTCAAGCTCTTCTAATTCATAAACCAAAACTCACACGTAGACGAATATATGGAGGCCCATAAAACCCATAAATAATAGACTAATAAATATACATGATATGCACTTTCTATGTGAAGTTTTCAACTTAATTAATCTAAGTCGTTTGTAAACTGTTATTTTTCTTTCTACAACAAGAGTACTTTTTCAAAGATTAAAAAAAATTGACGCCTAAACTAGTCCTCCTCCTATTCTTTTTCAAAGACAGAGATACACATCACAAGAAAAATCCCAAACAGAAAGGGAAACAAGTAAGTAAAGAAATAGAAAATACTGCTAGATGGTTACCAGAATACGCTTTTAGTTTCTTTTGGCACGATAAAATAAGGCAGTAATACTGGAGAAGGTGGTCTAGTAATCTTCTCCAGCGGGGTGACCATAGTGAGGTAGAGTGGTGAAACTAGATTTCAAATAAAAGCAGAGCGAGCAGGGAAGGAAAAAGCTATGTCATTGAAATCATCTTCAAGATAAGCCTCACTCCAGTGAATTGGAGAATTTTAGAACACGAATAAGTGATTTCTCTAATGGAAGTGAGAGCACAATTGAGATATTTTCAACGATATGAAAATAAAAGAAGAAACTTAATGTTCAATGAGCTCGATATAGTTTTCTGATGAGAGGTTAGGATGTCGAGTATAACTTTTTTTGGTTCCAGCCCCTGATTACACTAAAGCACACCATTCTACACTTTACTATAGAACTTACAATTGTGAGTTGGCCAATCAATATCATATGTTAATAAAAGAATTTAGTTGACAACATAATAAAAAGTTAAAGCTAACTAAGCCTTTAGTTACCATGCCCCGTGCCTTTCTTGGTTGGATAAACTAACCCAACCAAAAAAATTCAACAAGTCTCTCTCTTTTTTTCCGGTGAGGGGGAGCAAAGTGGATAAATAAAAATATTTTTTCATGAATATACGTCACCCCTTGTCTCCATATTTCGTTTGTTCTATGATTCTCCTTTCTATTATGGTTTTTACTACTGGTCTCTTATCTTATTTGATTAGCTTTAATACTTACCTTATTATAGATAGTGTCAAAGGTTTGTTTTACTCCATGTCTTATGTATTTTTCTTAGCCTCTTTAATTTAGAAATGTATATTTGTCTTCTTCTTTCACTCGTCACTTTGGTAGGAGGTTGCACCAGCTTGCACATGAATGATAATTTTGATGGAAGTCAACCTACAATGGAGAAACAAGTCAATCTTCCTCCCAGCCATGCCTATCCAACCCTCTTCCTCCTGGCCCTGCCTATCCAACTATCTTCCAAGACTACTCTAGAGGAAACTTAGGCTCTTTCGAGTCAAGTGTTAACCAACCGTCTCTGATCCTAAAGCTCTGACCTATGTTTTTCGATGATGATTCTCATTGAATGGAGCTTGAAAGTATGTTAGAACCCTTTTATGAGGAAAATTTATAGGAAAAAATTATAGACTCCATTGGTTATTTTCTAGTGCAGATTGAAAAATTTATTTCAGTTGCACTTGTGGAACAGGACTATTTGGTTGAGTCTCATCTTGTGAAGAGTCACCGGATCAGCGGGGTCATCTTCTAACTAAAGGGAGAAGCGCTTAGTTGAAGGACTTTCGCTTTGCACCTGAAGAAGACTTTCTAGTTACATATAGTGCAAAGCCTTCCATTTCGGCGGGTTGAAAGCACCATAAAAGATTATATTCTCTTTTCTGAAGAGAATAAGTTCTTGTAGGAAATATAAAAGGAGAATACTTTCTTTAAAGAATGTTCAAGTTTTATCGAGGCTAATTAAGGCCACTTGAGATGGTTAAAATTATCAAGTACATCTCTATTTATACTAATAAAAATGTAATACCAAAAGTTCTGCACAAATAACTAGATACATGTATCACAATTTACTAGATAGATGTATTACAGAATTCTAAAAGACTTCTTGAAAAACTAAGATAAAATATTGTAAAACTAAACATCAAGGTGCGAATGCATTAATTCCATCATCCCCCCTTAATGCATTTGCTTGACAACTCCAATGCATTCTCGAAGATAGAAATTTGTTTCTCTAGGAAGCACTTTGGTGAAGCTACCAGCAAGTTGTTCTCCTATCTGGCAATAATGCAACTGAATTTTGCCTTCCTCTTGTGCTTTAGAATATCTCCTACTTGATTGAGTTTGGTTTTGTAAATCTATTTTAGACTTACATCTTTTTTCTTTGGGTATAGTCACACACTGTCAAGTCTTATTTTTCTCAATCATCCGAATTTCTTCTGCCGCGGATTTCTTCCAAACATCATATTTTATTGCATCTTCATAATTTAAGTTGCATCTTTAATAAATGTCACTCAATATTTTTGTTCCTCTTGGAGGTGGTTCTTCATCATCTGAATATGAGATTTCTCCCCCTTTTGGGACATCTTCCTCTTCCTCAACCTCTTCTTTATTTGACATGTCTAAAGATAAGATAGAAGTATTCTCTACCTTAATCTCAGTATGTATCTCAGGAAGGCCTTACACCACGTCTTTTTGCTTGAGAAGCTTCAAACCATAAAAAGTCATGTGACAAAATCTTTTGTGCCAAAGCCATGAATCATCTAGAACTTCATTTTTAAATGCATTGTAATGAAATTGTAAAGAAAAATTTCTTTTTGTCATCTCTACTTCAACAATAACTTGATTTGGCTTAATTTTATAAGAAATCTTGCAATAATTATCTCTAAACACAAGAGAATAACCATTTTCCATGACTCGACCAACACTAAGAAAAATTTCTTTCAAGTCAGAAACATAAAGAATATCATGAATTTTCTTACCACTCCCTTTTATGTTGATCGAAATGGTGCCTTTACCTTTTGCATCAACTAAGGCTCCATTCCCCATTCCCACTTTAGTAGTGATGATACTATTAATTGAGAGGAAAACCTTTTCATCTCCAGTCATGTCATTGGTACAACCGCTATCAATATTCAATTCATTGCTTTTTGCTGAAGCATCAGATTGAGAAGCAAAGAAAAAGTTTTCTTTCATTTCTTCCTCCCGTTCTTCACAAAAAATTTCTTTATCTAGTTGCTTGTGCCAACAATCCTTCTCAATGTGGCCAAACTTTTTACAAAAGCTACATTGGGGCTTGCCTTTCTGCCAACATATTTCTGCATTGTGATTAGTCTTTTTTATAAATTTTACAAAAAGGACGAGAAGTTTTCTCACATTTTTCTTCAACCTTCTTAGAAGAACAATCATGATCTTTTTTCTTTTTTTGATTGTATTCTTCTTTTGTTAATTTTTAAATTTTTTTTGAGAATTCTCATTATTTCTGGACTGGAAATCCATCTCTTTGGGTTGATCTTAATGAAAAAAATCTTTGCTTCTCATTTGCACGAAATGATCCAACTAGCTCTTTAGTGGAAAGTTTAGAAAGATATTTCGTCTCCTCAATGATAACAACAATGTACTCATACTTTTCTATAACACTAATTAGAATCTTTTCCACAACTTGTTAGTGCGAAATAGTATCACCATGATTTCTCATTTCATTGACAATATTGATGACTCTTGTGCAATATTCATCTATTTTTTCAGATTCTATCGTCTTCAAATTTCGAAACTCTCTTCTAAGAGTTTGAAGATTTATAGTGCATACATTTTCTTCACCATACAACTCAGTTTCCAGAGACTCCCAAGCTTACTTTGCAGTGTCACGAGTAGCAATCTTTACAAAATATGCTCTTGAGACTCCCATTTGAATATTTCTCAAGGCTTTTGCATCTTGACGATACATAGCCTCAAATATTTTTCATCTCTGCTACCGAAATTTCATCATTATTTTCTGGCTCTTCATAGCCATTTGCAACAATAGTCCACAAACCTTCAGCTTTTAAATGTGTTCTCATTCTTATCTTCAAGCATTCAAAGTCATTTCCATAAAAAAATATAGTAAGAACAACTAAAGAATCAGCCCCTTAATTTATTTTAGATGCCATATTTTTTCTTCATCTAATCACAGATTAAGAACGAAAAACTATTCTGACACAAATTTATAAAAAATATAAAAGGAGAATACTTTCTTTTGAGAATACTCAAGTTTTATATAGACTACTTAAGGCCACTTGAGATAATTAGAATCATCAATTACATCTTTATTTATACTAATACAAATGTAACCAAAGGTATTGCACAAATAACTAGATACATGTATCACAATTTACTAGATACATATATTATAGAATCCTAAAAGACTTTTCGAAAAACTAAGAGATAATATTGGAAGACTAAACATCAAGATGTGAGTCATTAATTCCAAAAGTTCTTCCTTTTTTTCCTAATTTTCCACTCTTTCGGTAAGGCAAAACTTCAACACACTACACTAGACTTAGACACAAAAGAAGAGGATTGAGCAGTTTGTATATTCAGGATATGAGTTGATTGTGTTCTTTTAGAGAACGTCAATCTAGTACTCATTACGGATCAACTCTTGTTTTTACTCTATTTTCAATATGAGGATGTATCATGTCAGAATCTGTTTTACCAATAGAATCAAGTCAATGTTCTAAGAGTTTCTCGGTCGTTAAAATAATAATAGTACTAAAGACAACACCTTCTATCGAAAATAGTAAATTGACTAGGGAGATTCCATGCAGTCAGAAATTAATAAGAAGGGCTTGAACAAAAAAAATCATTTTGATCCAATCTATTTTTGGGGTTAAATAAAGATAAGAAAAGATATGTTAGTGACCTAGCACGACAAAGAACTCTCCCATGATCTCTACCTGTTGCTAAATGATTTCCCCAATCCATATTATGTGAAGGAGTAGCTCAGGTTGCTTTGTCTTACTATGTCAGATCATATCTATTCTCTTAGCTACTATTTATTTTAATTGGCAATTCAAAAATAATAAAGCCTGTCATTCAGAAAATTAGGTTGTCAAAAGTAATCTTGATATGTCGGATATGTTATTTTTATATAGCACAGTGAAATGTAGAATCTTCTTTTGATACATACCTTTTTCAAAATTTGTGGTTAAGATGGTAAGAAAAATGAGTCTATTATTACCGAGACTTCAAAGTTATAGGATGATGAAAATGATGAACCTGACAATACTATTCCATAGTTGGAGACTACGTCTTCTGAGGTAATGTATCAAAACATAATGCATGAACGCGTGATACGATTAGACTAACTAATCTACTGTTTTCTCAAATTATTGTTTCTTTGTGTTTTAGTTACTTTTTGTAGCTGAATGCATTTTAGAGATGAAAATTTATGCAATTCTAATGAAGCGCAAGTATCAACTAACAGAGATGAATGATGACAATGATTCATGTTGCATATGCATGGTAAGAGCACAGAACTTAGGAACTTCCCTTTTCACTTTAAACTTCTTCACAACTTGATTGTATTATATTATTTCATGTTTGGATGTGTATAGGATACTTATGAATATGGTAAAGAACATGAAAAACTTAATTGTGGTCATGAATTTCATTATCGTTGCATCTGGAAGTGGCTGAAGATCAATATCACTTGTCCTTTATGCAAAAAGAATGATTTGAATTATTTCTAGTTGTCATTTCGACCAACCTAGTACACATAATTTCTTATATCTCATTTTTAGTTGATAGTCTTTGGCGGATACCCTTGCATCATTCTCCGTCTAGTTGCTTGACAGGCAGAAGACGGTGGCATAAAATTCTTGAAATGATTTTTGTGATAAACACATCTTTTATTGTCTTTTTGAATATTAGCCATCGGGTTAGATCTTAGACATCTGAGATGGTCAGTTCTAACTTGAATTATTTTCTTATTTAGTTTGTTGTCTTATGTTAATTGAAAACTTATGATTTTGACCTTTTCATTTGATGCCTTTTTTGGTATGAATTAATGTAAGTTGAAATCTTGGAGATGTCAATTTCTGCTTAAGTATTAAATTTATTAGCTAATGAGACTTTCAGTTGCTTTAATTTCCTTTCCATATTTTTTACTACATAAAAAAAATGTGTTCTTGACAGTTTAAATTATACACATATTTCTCGACCTCTATCTTTTTTCTCAATATTAAAACATTATTTTAAAGCTTCTTTCATATGCAAAAATACCCTATATCTGTATCATATTTGTCGAAAAGGCCTTAAAAAAAAGGAGAGCATATAAAATTATGGCATTGTTTTGAAATAAATAAAATATCTGATTCATTTGAAGCCTCTATTATTGTTAAAATATGTCTACTAAGATTGATCATTATAGATCTTCTTCTCTCTATCCTTCGAGCTTTTTATTGTTGTCCGAATGCAAATAACTAATGTATATCTTCCTTAATTCTACCTAAAACATGACCATATCATGTGTGGTCTAACTTTTTCCGATGCCTTCCTGGTTAAATATTACTTTCATGCTTTAATCGATTTAGAGTATTTAAATGAGGACTTTTATTAATGGCTTCGACATATCAACTAGTTTTATATCGTTTTGCCTTTCAACAATTTGGAAAGAAAAGAATAGATTCTTTTCGTGATGGATCCATCTTCAAATCTAAATGACATTGAAAAAGTTTTTTGTGACCATCACAACAACTAGGTCTTAGAATTTATAGGAAAATTTCAAAGAATAGATGTCATGATCCAACCCAGTGGGCGATGCTGACACCTATTCTAACACCTATACCACCTAATTTTTAAAAATGGGCAATGCGGAAATTAACAAGTACTGTGAAACTCCTTTAATACCTTAAGGGTTTATGAAAACATCAACTTTAATGAAATTCTTTATAAATAATCAAAAATCCTCCCCAAAGAACTATGTAAACAAGTACAAGAACTACTAAAAGAGTATAATTGATATATGAAAATAAAACACGACTCCCACCAGAAGGAAAGGAAAATGAAAGTTGTTGGATGTCATGACCCAGGGGTACCCCCTAGCTGTAACACGGCGTATAGAATCCCGAAGGACTCCATAAAAGACTCTTAGTCCTCATAACATAAGTAAATATAATAATGAGAGTAAAACATATTTCAAGTCTAAAATATTTTTCATAAACGAAAGTGGAAGTCTAGACACTTTGTCTCAACATAGCCATATATTATAGTATTGAATGAAATAGGGCCTAGCCGATACAACATGTCCGAAATGCAAAGTACATGAAAGAAACTAAAACATAAGAAAAGTCATCCTCGAACCATGAGGACCCACCAAGCTCGGAAAAATAATCAAGTCCAAGCTCTAGCCAGAAGAATGATAACGTCAAGAACCGGACCCTACACTTGGGAAAAATGTAGGCAAAGTAGGCGTTAGTAAAAAAATGCACTAAGTATGATAGCTATGCATGAAAACATTGAAAACATGCTAAAAGGGACATTTCATTTGAAAGCTTGTAATTTACCAAGTTAAACATGATATAAGAGTTTAGAAATCATAAGTCATAAAACATAGCCAATATAGTCATCATCATCTTTAAAACCTTTGAACTCATATACAAATCTTCTTGAGTAACCATAGTTTAGTATTCATGTTCTTGTTCTTGTGGTGGGAAGAAACCTTAACCGACATGAGACCATGTTAACTTAACATGGAATTTGGTGACTCCCACACCGAAAAGGGTTGGTCTACTTGCCTAAGGTAGAACCGGTAACTTTAGCTTAGGTGGATCGACTAGCTAAATATCCTACAGGGGCACGTAGTTTATGAGATAAGAAGATTGCTACTAGAAACCCAGCCTCGACTGTCGTGAGAGCTTCTATCTCAAGAGATTGCTTCTAGAAACCTGGCCTCAACTAATGTGAGGGCTCCCATCTCATATCAATATCCACTCGGTGCTAAGCATTAATCCCATAGAGTATTTATTAAGTCTTGACTTAATTCATTTCATGGAAGAATGTCCTTGACAATCAATCCAACTTAGTTCATTAGGATAACTCTTAGATCATGCGTGAGAAAACCTTTCACCGTCCATGTCTACATGTAAATCTTAGATTCAATTAGGTGAGAAAGCCTTTCAACCTTAAAATCTTCATTATGTGAGAAAACCTTTCACATCATGTTTATGCATAGGTTTACATAGATTTCATAAAACATGCATTATCTCATACTTTACCCTTTCAAGGTTCAAAGCTCACTTTCAATCAACACATCTAGAATTTAAACATTAGACATGGATATCATCATAATTCAAGTGACTCAATGACTACCTGCATAATTTCATAACATTCCTCTTTCATCAACAAGGACCCACATCATAAGATCACAATTAAAAAATATGGGAATTTCATGGGTTCATGGGGAAACATCATAAAATTATTGTAATTCATCAATTCATGCTTGATTTCATAAAAATCTTCTTTCATAATCAAAACCCACATTATACCATCATAACTAGATAATATGGGATCTACATGGGTTCTTGGGGATTCATCAGGAAAACCATAGGAAATCATCAATTCATGCTTAAAATAACATAATTCAATCATTAGAATCAAGTTTGGAATGAACCCATGACTTTTGAATCAAATCCGAACATTTGGGGATTTCTATAATTTTTTTAAATTGGAGATTTTGAGAGGACTCCATGGATGAAAGCTACCCATGGATGAAAACTATCATACCTTACTATCAAAGCCCAAAGAAATTGATGTACAAAAGCTTGCTCTTGAACCCTAGCTTGAATCTCCTTCTTCTTCTTCTTCTTCTTCTGCTTCTTCTTCTTCTTCTTCTGCTTCTTCTTCTTCAAGTTTCTAGAGAGAGAAATATTTTGGAGAGGATGAACTTCGGGAATTATTTTGGGTTTTGGAATAAATGACTTAATTGGGTGAGTTTTGGGGTTAAATTGACTTATATAATAGTCCTAGGCTTGGACAAAACAACATAGCTTTGAGTTAAAATAATTGGGAAAATACCCAAGAAGTCCCATGACTGGAAACTGCCGAAATGGCATGATGGAGGCCTTCACGGTTCGTCATCATCTGCACGGCCCGTCAAACGGGTCCTGAAGAATTTTAGCCTAACAGTGCTTCACTATTTTGGGCATAACTTTTTACTCCGAGATGGAAATTGGGCAAACTCAGTGGCGGTGGAAAGAGGACTCAGAGACCTTTAATTTGATAGGTCATAGCCCACCTAATTCGTTTTAAGCTAAGAGATATGATCATTTGAAGTTGACCCCAAACTCTAAGTCTAGTGAAAAGCCCTTCACATGAGGCTCTACGAGCCGTGGTGCCTACCACGAGCCGTGGTACCCCTCCTGGTCATGGTCCAGTAGCTAGGAAACCTTCCCCTTAACCCCTAAAAACTAAGTCATCTCCACGACCCCTCCCACGAGCCGTCTAAGCCTTCACGAGCTGTGAAGTGGCTCGTGTGGAGGAGGCCAACTTGGGGCAGCCTTGGGGAGCTACTGCCTCTCCACCATGGGTGGTCCCATGGGCCGCCGGAGCATTAGTCAATCCAAACGATATTACCAAAAACTCATAATGACCATACCGGGTTCTAAAGGCCATCTTTGGAATATCTTCACATCTCACCCTTAATTGGTCATAACCCGACCTAAGATCAATCTTAGACAAATAACTAACCCTTTTGAAGTAGGCTAAACACTACTTCCCTCATCCTAACTAGGTGGTAAAAGCAACCCTTAGCTATCACCCTTCTAACCTTCATGTAAGGAACAACTAATCTCGAGACATAGAACTTCCCCCTTCCACTCTAGGATAGGCTCATGGGAATTGAAACATGACCACACAAGTTCTACAATCAATAGAGACATAACAATAGTGCAACCAATCCATACTCAATAATAACATCTAACTCTAACATATCAAGCTCTACTAAATCAACAAGAGCAACTCTATGGGATAGGGAAGACGGGGTACTTTCTATAAACCCTCTTAGCTATAATAGAATCACTTACAAGAGTAGAGACAGAAAAGGTTCTAACAACACATTAGGGAGCATATCAAATATCATTGTCACATATGGTGTAACAAATGACGAAGTAGCATCGGGATCTAATAAAACATAAACATCTATTAAGAAAACTATCAACATACCGGTAGCCATATCTGGAGGATACTCTTGTTCACCTCTAGCCTGGGGAGCATAGATTCTATCTTGCTTTGGAGCACTAGCGCTCGAACCACTTGGAGGAGATTACTTGCCCTATCTTCCTCTAGCCGCAAGTATTGGGCAATCTCTCATTTTGTGACCACTTTCACCACAACCATAGCAACCCTCTAGGCCTGCTAGACACCTACCCTCGTGCCTTTTTCCACACCTAGCACAAGTAGGAAATAGGGATCTACTATTCTTCCCTTGAGACTTAGGGTTAAACACTCTCTCTTTGTTAAACCTTGGGGAAACCTTAGAAGGACCTTGTCTGGAAAATCGTTGTTCAAATCTAGGATGACCATGTCTATCGGACTTTCCTTGAGAGGAATTATCATCATCAATTCTATACCTCTTTGTTTCTCTAGACTTATCTTCAAGTTTCTCTTCTTCAATCCGTTGGGCATAAATCATAAGCCAAGAAATATTCATGTAATCATCAAGCATAGCCGTACGACATTCTTTTACTAGCAAGTTGAAAACACCCGACACAAACTTACTCATTATCGACCTAGGGTCGGCTAATATATATGGAGCATATCCCGACAATCGAGTGAACAACCAAGCATATTCCTTAATACTCATACGACCCTGCCGAAGGTTAATAAACACAAGTACCCTAGCCTCTCTCATTTCGAAAGGGCAAAACCTATCAAGAAAACCATTCTTAAACCTTTCTCACTCCATGGGACCCTCTCCTATCGGCCTCCCTTCTTTCCATTGGTTTATCCAAAGTTGAGAAACACCTTTCAATTGATAAGCGGCCAATTTCGCCTTCTCTACCGAAGTCACTCCCACAAAGTCCAACACCTTAGAGACCTCATCTATGAACTCTTGAGGATCTTCCTCCATCTTTAATTTTGGAGTTTCTATCCCGGCCTAAGTCAACATTTGAAAACCAAACCTAAACTTCTCTTTAGTCACTTGATCGGTCAACGGATCAACCAGAACTTGAGGAGCTTGAGGAGGAGCTCCTTGATCAACATTGTCTCCCTCAATTCCACTAGTGAAGGCTCCTTGAGTAGTCATGTCCTGCAGACCACCGGGTAAGGATTAGGAGAGAGAACTTATAGAGTTAATTTATGGCACGACTTAAGAGTAATGAAAGAAGTAAAGTTTCCTAATCATCCTGTAGCATCTCATTCATAAATGTGGCACGCTTCACACTCATGAACAAGACTCTACTAGACGTGGCTTATGATACAAAATCCTAGAATCATTCTAAACCTTATGCTCTGATTACCAAGTTTGTCACAACCCAGGGGTACCCCCTAGATGTAACTCATCGTATAGAATCCCGAAGGACTCCATACAAGACTCTTAGTCTTCATAACATAAGTAAATAGAATAATGAGAGTAAAACACATTTCAAATATATATTTTTTTCATAAACGAAAGCGGAAGTCTAGACACTTTGTCTCAACATAGCCATCTATTACAATATTGAATGAAATAGGGCCTAGCCCATACAACATGTCAAAAAGGAAAAGTACATGAAAGAAACTAAAACATAATAAAAGTCATCTTCGAACCATGAGGACTCACCAAGCTCGGGAAAACAATCAAGTCCAAGCTCTAGCCACAAGAATGATCACCTTGAGAACCGAACTCTACACTTGGAAAAAATATAGGCAAAGTAGGTGTTAGTACAAAAATGCACTAAGTATGATAGCTATATATGAAAATATTTAAAACATGCTAAAAGGGACATTTCATTTGAAAGCATGCAATTTACAAAGTTAAACATGATATAAGAGTATAGAAATCATAAGTCATAAAACATAGCCAACATAGTCATCATCATCTTTAAAACCTTTAAACTCATATACAAAGCTTCTTGAGTACCATAGTTTATTAATCATGTTCTTGTTCTTGTTGTGGGAATAAGCCTTAACCGACATGAGACCATGTCAGCTTAACATGGAATCTAGTGACTCCCACACCGAAAATGGTTGGTCTAATTGCCTAAGGTATAACCGGTAACTTTAGCTTAGGTGTATCCACTAGCTAAATATCCTACGGGGGCGCATAGTTTATGAGATAAGGAGATTGCTACTAGAAGCCTGGCCTCGACTATCGTGAGGTCTTCCATCTCAAGAGATGGCTTCTAGAAACCTGGCCTAAACTTACGTGAGGGCTCCCATCTCATATCAATATCCACTCGATGCTAAGCATTAATCCCACGGAGTACTTATTAAGTCTTGACTTAATTCATGTTTCATGGAAGAATATCCTTGACAATCAATCCAAATTAGTTCATTAGGATAGCTCTTAGATCATGCGTGAGAAAACCTTTCACCGTCCATGTCTACATGTAAATCTTAGATTCAATTAGGTGAGAAAGCCTTTCAACCTTAGAATCTTCACTATGTGAGAAAACCTTTCACATCATGTTCATGCATAGGTGTGTTTATGAGAATATCCTTTCAACAACACAACAACAAAATCATAATCCTTGACACCTCACTCTGAAAGTGTTCTTAAAGCATTTACATATATTTCATAAAACATGCATAATCTCATACTTTGCCCTTTCAAGGTTCAAAGCTCACTTTCAATCAACACATCTAGAATTCAAACATTAGACATGGATATCATCAAAATTCAAGTGACTCAATCCTTACATGCATAATTTCATAACATTCCTCTTTCATCAACAAGGACCCACATCTTAAGATCACAATTGAGAAATATGGAAATTTCATGGGTTCATGGGAAAACATCATAAAATCATTATAATTCATCAATTCATGCTTTATTTGATAAAAAGCTTCTTTCATAATCAAAACCCACATTATATCATCATAATTGGAAAATATGGGTTCTACATGGGTTTTTGGGGATTCATCATGAAAACCATAGGAAATAATCAATTCATTCTTAATATAACACAATTCAACCATTAGAATTAAGTTTGAAAGGAACCCATGACTTTTGAATCAAACCCTAACATTTGGGGATTTCTATCTTTTTTGAAATTGGAGATTTTGAGAGGACTCCATGGATGAAAACTACCATACCTTACTATCAAAGCCCAATGAAATTGATGTATAAAAACTTGCTCTTGAACCCTAGCTTGAATATCCTTATTTTTCTTCTTCTTCAAGTTCCTAGAGAGAGAAATATTTTGGAGAGGATGAAATTTGGGAATTATTTTGGGTTTTGGAATAAATGACTTAATTGGGTGAGTTTTGGGGTTAAAATGACTTATATAGGGGTCCTAGGCTTGGCAACATGACATAGCTTTGAGTTAAAACAGTTGAAAAAAGACCCAAGAAGTCCCCAGACTGGAAACTGCCGAAATGGCATGATGGAGGCATTCACTGGTCGTCATCATCACCACAACCCGTCAAACGGGTCGTGAAGAATTTCAGCCTAACAGTGCTTCACTATTTTGGTCATAACTTTTAACTCCGAGATGGGAATTTGGCAAACTCGGTGGCGTTGGAAAGAAGACTCAGAGACCTTTAATTTAATAGTTCATGGCCAACCTAATTCGTTTGGAGCTAAGAGATATGATCATTTGAAGTTGACCCGAAACTCTATGTCTAGTGAAAAGCCCTTCACGTGAGGCTCCACGAGCCGTGGTGCCTACCACGAGCCGTGGTGCCCCTCGTGGTCATGGTCCAGTAGCTAGGCAACCTTCCCCTTAACCCCTAAAAACTAAGTCATCTCCACGACCCCTCCCACGAGCCGTGAAGTGGCTCGTGTGGAGGAGGTCAACTTGGGGCAGCCTTGGGGAGCTACTGCCTCACCGGTCCCACGGGCCGTGGTGACCACCACGAGCCGTGAAGGCTCTCGTGGGAAGGTGGGCAGTGCATAGGGAACTTTGGCAGCCTTGACCCTTTCCCTTGGCTCTTTCCCTCACCCTTGGCTTGTTGCCCTCACCCTTAGCCCTAGTTTAGCCTACTAGTTTCCGGGGTGTTACATTGGAGATCACCATCGTCTTCACCTATGAAACATCACTGACCCTTGAACCAAACTATGTCAAGTTGCATAGAAAGAGTAGTAACAGTACAAACAACACGTACTGATAGGCATCATCGGTAAACTTCAACCTACCACATAATATAATATAGATGATTTGAAAAGAAATGCAATATGAAGGTTACACCCACCAAGTCTCTATCCATATGCTTTTACCCTCCCAGGTATACTGCCCATAAACTACTGCACCTTGATCCCATGCCTCCCTGTTATTCTACCATAATATCAAGGCATAGCCTAGCCCTTCTACCACATCGAGATTCACGAATAGAAGTCCACCCTATCCCTATCGACTAACCTACTACTCTCTCTTAAGTTCCCATGCAAACTCCCTAGCCCTTTTGGAATAGTACCTGAAAGTCGCGTCCTAGACAAACTTATCCCCAGTATCATAAAAGTTCTAAAAAAAACTAGACCACCTTAACCAAACCGAACACTTAAACCATGCACCAGACCCCTCTTCCTAACTTAGCAACCACCATTTCAATGACGAAGAGACATACTATTCAAATCACAAGCATAACATAACCCGGACTCCCAGCCCTTACCTTGACTTAACCATGACATGAAAGATGTCCCGCATGATCGCATACAAGCCATACCTGAGATAAACTCAAATTTCAAGTAACTTAGAACACTCAAGGATTGAACATACATAGATAACATTATAAAAGGTCAATTCGGTTCACTCATGGAACCACAAATGCACATGCCTGGTTCTCTCTACATGGTTCACTCATGTAACCACAATTTCACATATGCGGTTCTCTTAAGGAACCTAAACATGAACTGTTTGTGTACCGGCATGATATCCAAGCCAACCAAAGTTAGTGATTATACCAGGCGTGGTACCTGATCCAACCATTAGTAATTATAC
Organism: Solanum etuberosum; assembly: GCA_029582245.1. NCBI lineage: Eukaryota > Viridiplantae > Streptophyta > Magnoliopsida > Solanales > Solanaceae > Solanum > Solanum etuberosum. Next base: position 67,209 of record JAJONR010002129.1, read on the forward strand.
ATACGTGGTATCCGAGCTAACCATTAGCATTCCTATACCATTGTGGTACACGAGCCAACTAGTAATCATAGAAAATCACACTCAATCACATTCACAATGAACAATAACACTTGAAATCATAAGTAAAGTAAACAGATCCATCGAACGAGATTATCAACATGATGTCCTCACATATCCTTCCCTTTGGTTTACCCAACATGCATATATCACGACCCAGCCCAATAGGTCGTACGTGCACCTACTCTAACACTCAAAATAGTAGAGCCCTTACCATCAAATTTAATTAAAACATATGAAAATTTAAAAAATACTGCCAAATAAATTTATTACCTTAAAGATTTATTAAAACGTTTAACTTTTTAATGGAAACCTTTTACAAATAACAAAACAAAATCCTCCATAAGGAACTAGTCTAAATAGGTACAAGAGCTACTAAAGGAGTATAGTTCATATGATACAATCAGACACAATACCCACCATAAGGAAGGAAAAATAAAAGTTGTCGGAGATCATCATCATCTTCATCTATAAAACATCACTAACCCTACAACCAGACTATGCCAAGTGACATAGCAAGATTAGTATCAGTACAAACAACACGTACTAGTACGCATCATCTGTCGACCCAAACCTACCACATATTATAATATAGATAATTAGAAGAAAACATGCAATAAAAAGTTATACCACCCCAAGTCTTTATCTAAATACTTTATCTCCTTGGACAAATTCCAAAACTAGTGCACCTTGATCCCATGCCTCTTACTTAGGTCACCATAATGCCAAATCATAGCTTAAACCTTCTACCAAATTAATATCCTTGAATACAAGACCATCACAATACCAAATCACAGTCAAACCCTTCTACTACATTAATATTCATGAATACAAGGCCATCACTAGCCCTATCAACCAACCGACTATTCTTTCTCAATTTTTCATGGCCACTCCCAGGCCCTTTTTGGAATAGTAAATGAAACATGCACCTTCAAAAAACTCATCCATATCAAAACTAAACCAGACACCATTTATAAACTAAACTCATCATGACAAATAAGAAGCACAATTAGAAACACGTAAGAACTGAATCCCCATAAACTCAACCCAATAGTTGAGAAAAGTATGCAAAAAAATAATCATAAGCAATGAGTTGTCAAATAAAAACATTCCTCAACCATCACGACTAACACATAGGCCGGAATCCCATTCCTTACCATGACTTATAATAACATAAACCAAATGTTCCACATGACCGCATACAAGTTATATCTAATATCAACTCACCTTTCAAGTAACCCAGACCACTAAAGGATCAAACAAGCAACAATTATGTTATGAAGAATTAAATTAGGTCCACTCATGGAACCATTAACACATACTTGAACCTCTCACGGAACCCAAAGTCAAAATTTTAGTGTATTGGTGTGATATCCGAGCTAGCCATTGGTAATTAGAATACCAGCGTGGTATCTAAGCCAACCAAATATGGATATCCCCATACTAGGTGTGGTATCCGAGCCAATCATATGGATATCTTGTACCAAGTGTGGTACTTAGGCAAACCATTAAACACAGACAATCATGCACAATCACACACATTATGAAGAATAACATTAAAGCTGCAAGTCACATAATAAGTTCATTGCATGAGATTAACAATAGGTTGTCATTACTTATTCCTTCTTATGGTTTCTCCCGTTTTGCATAGTCAAGCGATACATAAGGGAACCTCAAGGACAAATAAGAACTAGAGAATGTATCTTTAGTCATTATCACATCTCCCACTTAAACAACCCTAACAAAAACCTATAATCCTTTAGACTCCATGCCTGAAGGCATATGCATGTAATCTCCAAATATCTACAAGATAGAATGTGGTAAAAATGGGTCTTAACTACTTAGATTAAGGAAACATATCCTACCTAGGTGTCAAGAAAAAGCTAATGCACCCTACCCATGAAATTTTACTCAACGGGAGCAATCTATGATGAAAGAGCATTGGAAATCCTTTGGTTTTCACCTTCCTTGCATGGTAATTCTTCCCCTTGACCCGGGTGCTTTAAGATAGTTTTTGGAGCAACTCTCATCTATTTTTTTCATTAAAAAATAGGAGGAAAAAAAGGCAATGCATTAGTTAGTGTCATGACCCGTGACTACCCCTTAGTTGTAATACGGTGCTTAGAGTCACAAGTGACTCCAAGCTAACCCTTGATACTGACATAGTAATGAGCAACTAAATATGAACATGCAAAAAAAATAAAAATGAGTAAGTAGAAGCATAATTATGGATTACTGGTTCAATATATTTTTAATTTTTTTTTTGTATACAACAATTGTCATGTAAAAGGAATCTGAAACAAAATAGAGTGAATACAATAACTCTATGTAACACCCCGTATTCTACGTGTACTAGTTCTATTGATATGACGCTTATAAATTTCCTTGTGGTATAGTTATGGACTCGGTTTCCTATGAAACTAGTGACAATATAATAGGTTTAAAGTGAACTTTCCATAGATTTTAATGCGACCCAATTAAGTTGAAATCGATTGAAGTATTTAAACTTGAGATCATAAGGTGGTATTTAAGTCTAAAGTTTAAAGTGACATAGTGTATATAAGTTTTAAGTTAAGTTAAAGGTATTAAAGTCTAGAAATGGAATAAAATATTGATGTGCTTGCTTGACTTAACTAAGCTAGTAGGTGACAAGTAGGTGCATCACCTGCTTTGACTTATTGACCAGCCCAAAGGACCAAGTAGGTGCATCACCTACTAAGACTCTTTGGACCATTTTATTGGGCCAAGTACACTACCACCTACTTGCATTAATCTGGTCCAAGTTGAGTAGAAGAATAAGGGAAAAATGGACAGCCAAGGCCCAATATTCTCAAGTCCAAAAAGGCCCAAGTGAAAAGTCCAAGTAGGTGGATCACCTACTTGACAATTTCTGGCCCAAAATGAGTGAGAAAGTCGGCTGAAGCAGGTCCCTTTAAAAGGGATTGATATCAGCATTTTCCAACCATTTTACATTGACAAAAATCTAATTTCTAGAGCTTTCTCTCTTCTCTCTCTTAGCTTCATACAACAGCCATTAAATACTATAAGGGTTCTTGCATATTAGGGAGTTCAAGTTATTGGAAGGTATAAGTTAAGACAAGTTGAGGAGGACAACCTTTACCATGAAGAATCCAAGTCTTAGCAAGTGGTAGTTCTGTCCAACAAGGTAAGCTACTGCAATTTTCTCCCTCTTGTGCTTGAGTTAATTAGGACATTTGGTATGTGTTGGTGAGTTGGAAATTGTTCCTTTTACATGGTGTAATATTGGGGAGGATGTTCTGGTGATTAGTACATGTTGGGACATCCATAGAGGGGAGTCCTCCTTAAATTCAGTTATGAGGTTGTTTGAGCACTTTAAAAGTGATGTTAGCTCTTCAAGTGCTGGTGATCAGAAACCATGATTCATATTGCTTGTGTTACATTATTATGTTTAAGGACTGTTTTATGTATGTTATGATAAGGGATGTGTCTGGATGTGCGGGGAAGTTATGGAGACGTTAAAAGACTTAAATATTACAGGGAGTTTTGGGGAGGACCTGATACGAAGGTTGTACAATATGTAGACGCGATTAAAGGAAAAGGGAAGGAAAGAAATAATTGGCTAGATAAATTGCATGCTTACTGCATAGTTAGTATTTTGGTGAGATCAAGTAGCTCAAATTGATTGATTAGCTACTAATACTAGTCTTACAACTTATTTTATTGTAGAATAGTAATCTGAAGAGAAGGAACTTAAGTCATACTTTTTGAATTGTATAGCAAGGTATGTAAAGCTATTCATTTCCTATTTCTTTGGCATGAATCCAATACTTGTATTACAAAGTAGGCTTTCTAAGTGCCCCTGGTAGTGACTGATCCATAGTGCATCATAAGATCTCCAATGTAGCTAATTATATAAATCTTACTCTCTAGAGTGTTAAAGTGAGTACTCTAATATGAGTTTATTACTAGATGTACGTGCTTACTCTACCATGTATTAGCATGCAAGATTTAAACTTTTTTAATTTTCAAAGAGCTAACCCTTGGCACGCATTCCTCTTATATAAATAAAATTGATCCTAGATTACACATGGTACATATGTTTATATGTTAGACATACAATCTGCCCATATATTGCAAACTTGTTTCAATTGCCTACTCCATCATATAAGTCATCTTTTCATATGTTCATATGTTCCCTCTATTGGTTATCACTCCCATTGTGTTAGACTATAATGTTACCTCACAAGATCCATACTTGCTCTATTGTACATTTTATATGTACTTACTTGGAATATGTATCCGTCCCTAAGTTGAATCTACCTATGTGATCCCTTGGTTCCACGTCCATGTATACCTTGTATTTGATATTAGTTACTAAGTATTTGGCTATCATATAGAGTTCAAATCTCTTGGCTGAATGTTAAATGTCTTCACTTGATATGTGCTTCAATTTGAGATGCCAAAATGCTTGCTGAGTCATAGCAGCTCCTAAGTATTACGTTGGTGTCACAATTGCTTCCCATGTCATTGTTATTATCTTAAGTCCATATTCATATGTCTCCTACTATGTTTTACTATCACAAAGCTGAATAACGCTATGACCACCAAATCAACAATCTCAAAAGCATTGTGAACATCAAAAGAACAATCTTAAAGATTAAAGAGACAAGGTAAAATGAATCTATCTAAATATGGGTGGAAGCTCAGTTGTTAAAATACCTAGCATGGGCTGATCTTAATTCTAGTACTTAAGGGTGGCAACTTAGGGGTGCTAATACCTAGCATGGGCCGATCCCAATCTATACTATTATAGGTGGCAGCCCAGGGGCTAAAAGCCTAGCATGGGTCGATCCTGATTTGTATATTTATGAGGACCGCATCCCAGGGGTTAAAATCCCTAGCGTGGGTCATCCTCTTCTACCAGTGATCAGCTGGTCATTTGTATCATATGCCTTATCAAGATTGTAACGCACAGAAAAGTAAAGAAAAGAAGGTAACGTACACGATTCCACAAGTATAAGCAAATGTGGTCTCTAATCCTTAACTATTAGTATTTGGTTTCACTTGCGATCTCATTTTACATATGGTTTTACTATGCCTTACATATTCAGTACATTCTTTCGTACTGACGTCCCTTATTGGGGACACTGTATTTCATGTTGCATGTATATGTACTCAACTAGTATATTTCCCCAATAGAAGCACATGATACTCAGCGGTTGTTGGTGAGCTCCAGGTTGATTTGGGGCTTTGCCGAGTCTTTACTATGTGTATTTTGATAGCTGTATAGTCATGGATTCCAGTAGAGGCTTTGTAGACATTGTAAAGCTATCATCTATATTCATAGTTTTACTTGTCACATGTATTGGTTCAGCTAGTCGACATGTGTTGTATATGTAGCTTCTCATTAGTAAATCTACCTGCATAGTAGTTCACTTTCTCATCATCGGTCACTTGTAAAGCATGTGTTCATATGGTACTTGTCCGCCTCACCTAGGATTGGGGTGTGACAAAAGTGGTATCAGAGCAGTTCGTCCTAGGGAGTCTACAAAGCTGTGTCTAGTAGAGCCTTACTTATTAATGTGTTGCGTGCCACATTTATAATTAGGGGGCTGATTTGGACATTTAGGAAATGTTACCTTCCTTCATAATCTAGATCGTGCGATAGAGCGAAGTTAAAAAGTCAATTTCCACTTGTACCTGAACATTTTATTCATATTATGCTTACTATGGTTAAGGTTAACAGTAGCTAATGTGTCAACATATGACATACATAAAAGGATCTTAAGTTACAAAATTTAGACTAGATTGAGCTCATTTTATTCGACCGTCTCACTCCACTAGGTATGTAAAGGCTTTTATGTTATTTGCATCTAAAGTTGTATTTGTACAATTTGTATCACGTTGGTTCAATTGAGAAAGATATAGTATATGCTTAAAAAAATGATTGGCTACCTAGTTACATATATGAGTTGTAGCATTTCCAGGCACATCTTCTTAAGAGGATGTAACCAAATCTTGAGTTCTATATTTTCCTCCATATTTATAGGATTTATTCCTATAGAGGACACTTGTTCTTAGTCGGTGATACACATAGAATTTTCAACGTTACACATGTTCTCGAAATTGATGCTGTTGAACCAGTTTCTTTTAGTTGGAAGAAGGCAGTGGCACAATCTGATAGGTGGATGTATCAGTGCAATAGTGTTACTAGAGATACCCTTAATTGGCTGACAAAGCTCAAATTCTGACCATATATCATCCCGAATATGTTAATAATTAGCTTTTATATGGTATGTGCCAACAACCCCAAATAAGTACTAACAACATTTGTATTCTTTTCATGGTTATAAAACTTAGGGATAAGTGTGCCAATTGCTGCAAATGATATATGTATGGTAGTTCCTATTATGATCTATTTGTTAGCTATAGAGGATTAGTATGTGACTAAAGGGTAAGGTTAACAGAAGGAAGATTGATTCGTTAGACCTAAGTTGTGATTAGTCAGGTTGTACATAGTGGGATTAGGGTACATGAAGCCACTAGTTTTGACTAAAAGGTACTTGTTAGATAGGAAGCACGTGGAATTAAGCTTGAATGACACGGGCCGAATATGTACGTAGAACTTATAGTTAGAAAGAGATGGGATATGTCAAATTCCCTAAACATAAGAGTACGGTTGATGTGAGGATGCTATGGTGGAGTGAGATAGGTGGTTAAGAAAGAGTGATTGCTAAGAGTATGAGGCAAGAAAAAGGTATCAACTCTTCAACCCTAACGAGTTATAATGGCGCACCTGGGAACAACTTTGTGAACCTTTTTTAGACAGAGAAGTCAATTTAGTATTGATTCAAGTCTTGATATTTGGTCTTGATAACAACAAGAAAAAAAGAGGTGAATATAAAGGTTACCTAGATAGAAGGTACATGGACCTAGTTCATCCACATCATTAGTACAAAAGAGAAGTAGAGCATTATACACATGTATAGACTTCCATCAAATTGAATAGAGCTACTACAAGATTCATTGAATATATGCCTGCAGTAATTCATCAATCGTAGTCCAGTTAAGGGAGAGGAAAAATTGTTCATATGCTAGTTGTTATTATTTTCTATCTTGCATGGGAAAAGAGTCGTAGCACCCTCACTTGTTATAAATAAAAAGGAAATCTATTAGTATGGCCAGACCTATCTAGTTAAGCCCAAAGCGGCTAACTCTAAGATGTTATGAATCATGATATAACTTTATAGGTACCTGACATTTACATGTTATTAGAGTTCATGTTATATTGTGCGTTCAAGCTTCACTATTTATTTTCTATTATGACCTTCAAAAGGCACCAGACATTGAGTGTGATGTAACACAAACTAGTAATGAAGGTAAAGTTGACCTCAGCCTCCTACTCCAAAAGATGAACTATTGAGGATTTTTTTTTCTATCTTATATTGACCTAGAAGAAAGCCAAGTTCCAATAGAAGAACACCTAAAAGAATTCTTAGGAGATTGAAGAGACTAGATGGGTAAATCAATTGTATGTGCTTTGAGGTGAGTAAGGAATATGATCAGAACTATCCCACCTGTGACTTAACGCTTAAGATAGTATGTTTGACCTTAATATGGTAGAGTGGTTCTATAGAATATCTCATAGTTTCCAATGATGGTTTGTTATATAATTATACATGTTGCATGTTCTATAACTTATCTATTTGTATGTCATTTGCCCTTTGTGGATTACTTTCTCACAGGTTACCAAATGTCATTGAATGCTTGAATGTGAGTGTTATCCGCTTCGGAGCACCCTTGTTTATTGCTATATGTTTTCGTAGGACCTTTTCCCTACATGTTATTTATTGCACTGGTTACTTTCCTCATGTCACTTGTCCATATTGTGTGGGTACTGCAGGCTTATTAATCATATGACAATTTCTATATATTTTACATACCTCGTAGCCTACTTGCATAAACATTACAGGCCTTATAGCTTTTTTGGCCATATGTCATGTGCTCACTTGCTCATATTTCATATGTGTACTCATTGGTATGTTAGTCCACCTATCCATGCGATATAACACACTTGCTTAATGTGATTTGTGTTCCGCAGTTCATTTTCTTTTATGTCTACATGTCTTATAGTCTACTTGCTTACACATTATATATTTCTTAACTTTAGTAATCATGCATCATATGCTCATCTAGTCCATTTCCTATATGCCTTATAGCTCATTTGCTCACATGCTACCCTATAGTTCATATGTGTGCGTACACCACATATTTCTATAGCTTAATGCCCGTATATTATGCGCTCCCTTTTGTGCTAGTCTGCCTATGTGTCATACCCAAGGTGACTTATTTATCCGTATTCTATGCCCCTCTGTGCTTATTGACTTGAGTTTTGAACATTTTGGGAAAATGTTTCCTTGTATCATGATGTAGTGATGATTTTTACCAGAAAAGGTTGGGCATATATGTAAATTTTATCACAACCATAGATAAATAACTTAGCATAATGCCTTATTCGAAGGTGCGGCATAAAACTTTAGAGTTTATATTAACAGCTATGCGTTCTTATAAGACTCACTTGTGAAAAGCGTCATGAGATAAGAGAGAAGGGAAAGTAGAGCCCCGATAGGTCAGGCCTATGATTTTATGTGTCCGTTCCATATACAAAAAAATTGGGAGATACTATAGTTATTCTTGATTGTTAAGGCCCGGAAGCTAAGGTCAAAAGGTGTAACCTCCATTGAAGTATTGTGGAAGGAATAAAATATAACATAAGATACTGTGGAATAGAAGATGGTAGAGATCCTAAATACCCCTCCTCATTCTAAACATCAACATAAGGATCTAAGATCATATGGTCCCCTTATATGATCATAAACCTACTAGCATTTGTTCATTTGATATGTCATTTGCATGTCTTGTGTTTAGGTTTATTAAAGTCCTTATTTGTATGAGTTCTATTTGTGTATCTTCAGTGAATTACATGGTCAAGAAAGTGGTTTAATTTTTCATATTATTATTTCATGAACCATATATATTGGGACGTCATGCTAGACTTGTCTATAAGTGTTTTAGGTTAGTCTATGGATTTTGGATAGTCCTATTTACAATGGGAACTCTCGCAAATCTCTATATGAAATTCAAAGATTAATCGAACTATCAGGTGCACCTATCATTCGAGGACGAATGATCATAAGGGGGGGAGGATGTAGCACCCCGTATTCTACGTGTACTAGTTCTATTTATATGATGCTTATAAATTTCCTTGTGGTATAGTTATTGACTTGGTTTCCTATGAAACTAGTGACAATAGAATAGGTTTAAAGTGAAATGTCCGTAGATTTAAATGCGACCCGATTAAGTTGAAATTGATTGAAGTATTTAAACTTGAGATCATAAGGTAGTATTTGAGTCTAAAGTTTAAAGTGACATAGTGTATATAAGTTTTAAGTTAATTTAAAGGTAATAAGGTCTAGAAATGGAATAAAATATTGAGGTGCTTTCTTGACTTAACTTAGCTAGTAGGTGACAAGCAGGTGCATCACCTGCTTTGACTTACTGACCAGCCCAAAGGACCAAGTAGGTGCATCACCTACTAAGACTCTTTGGACCATGTTATTGGGCCAAGTACACTACCACCTACTTGCATTAACCTAGTCCAAGTTGAGTAAAAGAGTAAGGGGAAAATGGACAGCCAAAGCCCAATATTCTTAAGTCCAAAAAGGCCCAAGTGAAAAGTCCAAGTAGATGGATCACCTACTTGAAAATTTATGGCCCAAAATGAGTGAGAAAGTCGGCCAAAGCAGGTCTCTTTAAAAGGGATTGATATCAGTAGTTTCCAACCATTTTTACTTTGACAAAAATCTGATTTCTAGAGCTTTCTCTCTTCTCTCTCTTAGCTTCATATGCAGCCATTAATACCATAAGGGTTCTTGAATATTAGGGAGTTCAAGTTATTGGAAGGTATAAGTTAAGACAAGTTGAGGAGGACAACCTTTACCTTGAAGAATCCAAGTCTTAGCAAGTGGTAGTTCTGTCCAGCAAGGTAAGCTACTGCAATTTTCTCCCTCTTGTGCTTGAGTTAATTAGGACATTTGGTACGTGTTAGTGAGTTGGAAATTGTTCCTTTTACATGGTGTAATATTGGGGAGGATGTTCTCGTGATTAGTGCATGTTGGGACATCCATGGAAGGGAGTCCTCTTTAAATTCAGTTATGAGGTTGTTTGAGTAATATAAAAGTGATGTTAGCTCTTCAAGTGCTGGTGATAAAAAACCATGATTCATATTGCTTCTGTTACATTATTATGTTTGAGGACTGTTTTATGTATGTTATGATAAGGGATGTGACTAGATGTGCGGGGAAGTTATGGAGACGTTAAAAGACTTAAATATTGCAGGGAGTTTTGGGGAGGACCTGATACGAAGGTTGTACAGTATATAGACGCGATTAAAGGGAAAGGGAAGGAAAGAAAGCATTGGCTAGATAAATTGCATGCTTGCTGCTTGGTAACTATTTTGGTGAGATCAAGTAGCTCAAATTGACTTATTAGCTACTAATACTAGTCTTACAACTTATTTAATTGTAGATTAGTAATCTGAAGAGAAGGAACTTAAATCATACTTTTTGAATTGTATAGCAAGGTATGTAAAGCTATTCGATTTCGTATATCCTTGACATGAATCCAACACTTGTATTACAAAGTAAGCTTTCTAAGTGCCCTTGGTAGTGACTGACCCATAGTGCAATAGCTAATTATCTCAATTCTACTCCCTAGAGCGTTAAAGTGAGTACTCTAATATGAGTTTATTACTAGATTTATGTGCTTACTCTACCAAGTATTAACATGCAAGGTTTAAACTTGTTTCATCGTCAAAGTGCTAACCCTTGGCATGTATTCCTCTTATATAAATCAAAATGATCCTAGATTACACATGGTACATTAGTTTATATGTTGGATATACAATATGCCCATATCTTGCCAACTTGGTTCAATTGTCTGCTCCATCATATAAGTCATCTTTTCACATGTTCATATGTTTCCTCTATTGGTTATCACTCCCATTGTGGTAGACTATAATGTTACCTCACTAGATCCCTATTTGCTCTATTGTACATTTTATATGTACTTATTTGGAATATGCATCTGTCCCTAAGTTGAATCTACCCATGTGCTCCCTTGGTTCCATGACCATTTATACCTTGTATTTGATATTAGTTAGTAAGTATTTGGATATCATATAGATTTCAAATCTCTTGGCTGAATGTTAAATGTCTTCACTTGATATGTGCTTCAATTTGAGATGTCAAAATGCTTGTTAAGTCATAGCAGCTCCTAAGTATTACGTTGGTGTCACAATTGCTTCCCATGTCATTGTTATTATCTTAAGTCCATATTCATATGTCTCCTACTATGTTTTACTATCAAAAAGCGGAATAACGCTATGACCACCAAATCAACAATCTCAAAAGAGTTGTGAACATCAAAAGAACAATCTCGAAGATTAAAGAGACAAGTTAAAATGAATCTATATAAATATGGGTGGCAGCTCAGGAGTTAAAATACCTAGCATGGGTCGATCCTAATTCTAGTACTTAAGGGTGGCAACTCAGGGGTGGTAATACCTAGCATGGGCCGATCCCAATCTATATTATTATGGGTGGCAGCCCAGGGGCTAAAAGCCTAGCATGGGTCGATCCCGATTTGTATATTTATGAGGACCACATTCCAGCGGTTAAAATGCCTATCATGGGTCATCCTCTTCTACCACTGATCAGTTGGTCATTTGTATCATATGCCTTATAAAGATTGTAACGCACAGAAAAGTAAAGAAAATAATGTAACATACACGATTCCACAAGTATAAGCAAAGGTGGTCTCTAATCCTTATCTATTTGTATTTGGTTTCACTTGATCTCTCATTTTACATATATTTGTATTATGCCTTACATATTTAGTACATTCTTTCATACTGACGTCCCTTATTGGGGACGCTGCATTTCATGATGCAGGTACATGTACGTAACTAGTAGATCTCCCCAATAGAAGCAGATGATACTCAACGGTTGTTGGTGAGCTCCAGGTTGATTCAGGGATTTGTCGAGTCTTTACTATGTGTATTTTGATAGTTGTACAGTCATGGATTCCATTAGAGGCTTTGTAGACATTGTAAAGCTATCATCTGTATTCATAATTTTACTTGTCACATGTATTGGTTCAGCTAGTCTACATGTGTTGTATATGTAGCTTCTCATTAGTAAATCTACCTGCATAGTAGTTCAATTTCTCATCATAGGTCACTTGTAAAGAATGTGTTCATATGGTACTTGTCTGCCTCACCTAGGATTGGGGTGTGACACTCTAAGTGACAGTCTATGAAGCCTCTACTTATACTGATTATGGTTAGTGGGAAATGACCCCCAATATCCCTAATCAATACATGTGAATAGAAATAACATACTAGAATTACAAACTAACTTGAGTACTCGAAGTAAGAGAATTCATTACCTTCTCACTGGAAGTTGCGATCCAACTGACTAAGATCTTGATAGTAAGAACCTCAATCTACATCACATGAAAAATGTAGATAGAAATGTTATGTTAATTAGTACTTTAAATGTACTAAGTAAGATATATGTATGATAGTTTGTAAAGCGGGACATGATGAATATGAGATGTTCATTGAATATGAGATGTTCATTGAATATGAGATGTTCATTGAATATGAAACTGAAATACATGAACTAATGTGACCAAGTAGTAAAACATGCAAATAATAGATAGTGAAACTAAAATAACTAAATGAAAGGTTAAAGTAATAATCTGAAAGACGGAACTGTGGGATATACCATTAACCAACATAAACCATATGAGCTATAACGTGGAGTCTGATGTATTACTCCCACAATGAAAAGAGAGTGTCTTACTTTCCAAAGTTAGGACCATGAGTCTGAACTAAGGTTAATCAACTAGCTAATGTCTATCTAAGACAAAATCATATGGTGGCATATAGTTTTGAAACTTAGGGATTTTTACTAAAGGTCCACGAAGGATAAACAAAACCTTCATCCCAAAAGCCCACTCGGTGATAAGTAAACTTCCAATAAAAATATATAAAATCATATCATATTCATAATCTTAGTCTTTAAAACGGTAAGAATCTAGTAATACCAATTCAGTCATAAAGGCTTATAAATCATAAGAATAGCTCCTGTAAAAAATCATGATTTCATAACTATCAATTCATAAGAAATACTTAATCGAAAGAATTCAAATCATGATAATCTTTCATAATGAGAATACTTCATTCAGAGGTAATCTAATTTTTATAAAAATTTTGTTGACACTTTATTTGAAAGTATCCTGAAGCATAATCACTTCAATTTGTGATGCATGCATATAATAAAAGCTTGTTTTCATAGACAAAATACTCATATAGCATGGATTCATGTAAAAATTATTGGAAATCATGCATAATAAGATCAATCATGATGCAAAAGTCTTAAATCAATTGAACCCATAACAAAATCACGAAACTCTAAAATTTGGGAAAAAACATAACTTGAAGTAAAATATAATTTATTGAGATACTTCTTAATAGTGCACTTGAAATTAAAGATAATAATACTTTGTTGAAATTAAAGATAACATCACTTTCTTGAAATACTTCTTAAAAATAATGCAATTCAAATATAATATACTTTCTTGAAACTCTTTTTGAAAGATTTCTTTAAAATCTGGAATATACTTTATTTGTAAAATTAATGCATATGAAATACAATGATAAGGTTTTGAAAACTTTGATTAGAAAGGGGTCCATGTAGTATAATAAGCATGAACTATGAATCAATAATCATTAATGACATGAAGTACTATAATTTTGACGATAAAATCAAGAACAAATGATAAGAGATAAAAGAGAATTAGAAATCATAGAATTATGGGTAAAACCCCTAGCTTTGATCTTAAAACTATATATTGTAGGAGTAGGGCTGAGGAAGAACAAAGTTCCTCACTTTGATAATCTTACATACCTTAAACGCTCCATGAATCTTGAAGAAGAACGATCAAGAAATTCTTTCTTGAGATTTTTGAATAAGTTTCTTGAAAATTACATGGCCAAGGGTTAAGAATTCTATAAATGATTCATGATTATAAGAAGGAATTTGAATTGGAAAGATCGAAATCTTTGGAGAAGGATTTACATTGAAGAAGAATCTTGAAAATATTTGAAAGAATCCTACTTGGAAGTCTTATGCTTTGATTTTCCTTAGAATTTTGTCTTAGTGTTTGACAGAGGACGAGTAATTAAAGATGGAAATATAATTATTTAGGGCTTTGTAGGAGTTAAGAAATACGTTTTTGGGTTTTTCTATCGGTGTAAGGACAAAAAAATTACCTTTTTAAGAATTTTTCCCGCGGTCAAAACATAAATGCACTGTACTATTTAGTAAAATGATCATAACTCTCTACTCCAAACTTAGAATGACACAAATTTGGTGGCGTCGGAAAGAAGACTCATAAAACTTTAACTTGATAGGTTATGTGCTACCTAAATCTTCATATTCTCTAATATATGATCGTTTAAGGTTGATCAAAGTAAAATTTTATACGGAAACTCAACCGATAAGGATACTTTTAATTCAATTTTGTGTTAGAGGAGTCTTGTGACTTTAATTTATCTCAAAAATTCTTTCCACACTAAATAATTGACCATAACACCTATTAATAATTAAGAATCACTTGGTTTGACCCTATACATATATGAAGAATTGTTCAGATATTAGCTTAGAGATTTTTGGGGTGTTAAAATTAGATTGCATAATTTTTGTCAGCCAGTCATAACACCCATAGACTGCTATAGCAGCTCCGTCATAATGGGAAGCCTCCCTTTATGGCGGGCTGACGTCAGCCTGGCCCAAAATTCAATCTAGGCCAAAATTGTCGTGTTCTCAAATTTTAAAATTTCTTTCACTGTACTTCTGGACTTTTGGGACTCTGCACGAGATGCCCTTTAGTAATGATTGATTGGGTCATTAAAGCATTACACGATACTAATAACAATGAGAAAGAATGCATATATACATTCAACAATAAAAACTATATCAGTATAACAATGGCCCCACACGAAATCTCATTATTAATACATATTTGTTCCCCTTGATTACCACAAATCCTAGAATTGGTTATTACCCAACAAATTCATAATACTCAACCTTACAATTACCACCAGCCCACCATAACAAGAAAACTCTAGGTTACCAACCAAGATCTAGAGAACTACCCATAGTCATTATCACATCTCCCACTTTAATAGTAATAAATAACAACCTATAACCATCCAGACTCAGTGCTCTAAGGACTATGCATGCTATATCTTAACATCTAAAAGATATAATGCAGTAAAACGGATCCAACTACTTAGCTTAAGGAAACTATCCTACCTGGGCGCCAAGCGTAAGCTGATGAGCCTTGTCCATGAGCTTCCGACTCTGTGAGAGTAAACCATGACAAATGAGCATCGAAATTCCTTAGGTTTCCACCTCTCTTGCTCTATAATCCTTCCTCCTCATTGCTCCCTTTCCCCGAGTTCCTCTGGAGGGTTTTTGGGGTGGACCTCATTTTTTTTTCCTTTCAAGAGTGGGAGGAAAATAAACAAAGACGCATTAATATGGTTCCTGATTTTTGTCAGTCCGCTATAGAGGCCATGTAGGTGCTATAGCAGTTTCGGCATAGTGGAAAGCCTCCCATTGTTACGGGC
The DNA here is from genome assembly GCA_029582245.1 of Solanum etuberosum. NCBI lineage: Eukaryota > Viridiplantae > Streptophyta > Magnoliopsida > Solanales > Solanaceae > Solanum > Solanum etuberosum. Next base: position 83,008 of record JAJONR010002129.1, read on the forward strand.
TGACGTCAACCCAGCCCGGAATCAAAATTGCCCAAAATCATTGTATGCTCAAATTTTAAAATTTTAACCCAAGTTTCTAGAATTTTGGGATTCTGCACAAGATTCCTTTCAGTAATAATGGATCAGGTCGTTACAATAGATATCAATTTACCCATCATTCATCCCCGAATGAATTTTTTGGCAGAAAGAAGAAAGACCAATTATCGAGGTTTACCACATGATTTTGACAAGTCAAGACTGCACTCATTCTACGCCAGTTATACAAGGCTTCCAGACCCCCACTTCCCAAGAATACCGAGATAAGAAATTTGAACGCATGAAGTCACAACAAAAAAATTTACCCCATCTATTGAATAGAACCCAACTATGGCGAGATATAATCACTAAAGCAGTGCCACTATAATGGTTGACCAACCGCTATAACAACTGATCGAGACTCAAAAATGGTACAAAAGGGAGGTAAATGGGTTTTCATTCCTATTTTTCTCCCTTTCACTCCAAAAATTCTCTCAACTCTCTGATCATTCGTTCAACAAGTATCAAACCAAGGTAAACATCACTCCTGCTCCCCTCTTTACTTAATTTTATGCTTAAGAACAATTGCATGCTACAAATTGAATAGGGTAGAATAGGGTTCGGGTTAATATTTTAATTTTGAAATAACTACTTTGATTGCCAAAATTCCCGAGGCATAGGGCTTCCCATTACATTAACAACACTACTAATACTTTTTGGGCATACAGATTATTTGGACGTGATTTGGGACTTTAAATTATTATATATTTGCATATTTAGGTAGGGAAGCACTTTAGGAAAACTGATCTACAAATTTTTTTGTCGAAACATGTCATGACGCAAGCTACCCCCTAGACATGACATGACGAATATCATCCCGAGAAATCCTAAACAAGAAATTTGGCATATGCGTATACTAAAATTTGAAAAAAAGCAAGATATAAGTATCAATCAACATCATTGATTCCAAAAAGAGAGTATAACTCATAAGCAAAAATATCTAATGTCTGACATGAGCGTCTAATATCATAGTATGTGGCTAGGACAAACCCCTGGCTCATAGAAAAGTCTGAAAACAAAAGGACATGAAAGCAAATAAACATATGTGGCAAGGCCCTCGAAATATGAGGACTCACCAATCTTCAACGCTGAATCTATCTACTTGCTACGAGCCTGTGGAGGAACGCCCGACCCAATATTATGAAACAATATAGGCACACAAAAATAGTATGTGTCGGTACATGACCGAGTATGAGAGAATACATAAAAACAGACATAAACATGCTAAGTATGGAAAACATGGTAATGCATGACAAAGTATAAGGTACCAAAACATGATAAGGAAAATCACAAGACATAAGACAAGGTCAATTCAAATCTTTGTAAAACCCTTTTCATAAGTTGAAACATCAGCTTTGAGGAAAACATAATCATTTGTGGGAGGTTTACCAATAACTGACATAGACCATGTGAGTAATAACATGGAATCCGATGTCTTTGCCACACCAAAAAGTAATTGTCCTACTTGCCAAGGTAAGAGCCATGTTCATGATCTTAGATGGATCCACTAGCTAGAGTCATTTAAGATGAAGTTCTACTAGGGCATGTAGTTTTGGGACAAGAGGATTGCTACTAAAGATCCACCCTCTAGTAACAGAGGAGCCTCCATCCCAAAGTTCTCTTGATTCTAAGTAAACTCCCAATGGAAATAAGAAAAAATCATATCATAATCATAATACATGGAAATGTAAGAATCTAGTAATACAAATCCAAACATAACTTCATAACACAGAATAACTCCTTTCAAAACCATGATATCATAACATGTTCATAATGTCACTTATCTAAAGCATCAAAATCATGATTATAATTCGTATAGAAAACAATTCAATTGAGAAACAACATTTTCATAAAATCATATTAATACTTCATCCAAATCATCCTTGGTTCATAAATTTCTCAATTTCATGGTGCATGTAAAATCTCAAGACATAGTTCATATTCATAAAATAGGCATAAAGCATGGGTTCATATGAAATTCATCGAAAACATGTAATTTAGATATAATCATGGTAAATAAGATCAAATCAAATGAAATTAGCCATAAAAATTTAACCAATCAAAAACATGCTAAACCCTAGAAATTGGGTGAAATTCATTGAAGAGAATTCGAGAAATATAAAGACTCAATGGATAAAAGAATTCATTGATGAAGTCCCTCACACCTTTGAAGAACCCTTGACATATCTCGAGAGAGGGGAATTGAAATCTTGTAAGAATCCTAATCTTATTGAGAGAGCCTTGGAAAGAATTTAGAGAAAAACCCTTGAGATATTTTGTGTTTTTTGAGTGAATGGATAAAGTTTAAAGAATAAAAGTAGTTATAGGGATTAGATATAGGGTCAAAATGACATATTTAGGGGTCAAATGGGCAGGAAATGACCAAAACTATAACACCTCAAAAATGAGAAAGTCATGTTGGAACAAATAGGATACATAATTTTCACAGAAGCAATGAACTAGGCGTTCTATCTACAGACTGTTAGAAGTCCTACGGGCCGTAGAAAGGCAATCGTAGAAGTTGAGTTGAATTTCTAGCATTTCATGATTCTGACGTTTGACCTACGACTTGACAAGATGAACTGTAGTAACTTAGATGAACCGTAGATAGCTTTAATATAAAGGATTTAAAGATTTGATTTAAGACCTCAGACCAACAAAACGATTTGACAAGTCATTTTTTGCTCTAGGGTTGTAAAAGGGGTTTCGTATAAAGGATCCAGACTTAGTGAAATTTTTGACTCGAAGTGGGGTTATACAGAAGGGGTCTATGAACTGCAAACCTGAAGACAAACCATAGAAAGGTCTTGTGGAAGTTGGAATGATATTTTTGTTTCTGAAGTTGGTTCTACGGTTGACCTGTACGAGCAGTAAAAAGTTCTATGGACCATAGAAACAACCCGTAGGGCTGTTTGACAGTTATTTATTAAGGGTATTTGAGTCTTTTCATAAGTATTTAATACCTATATTATGTCATTTTATCTCTAATTCTAAGTCCTATAACTACCTTTCTATTCCTAAATCTACCCAAATCCTCAAATTCTCTCAAACTCCCAAATCCCTTCTAAGTTCATCCTCTTCAATTCTCTCTAGAGTTTAAGGAAGAAATTTTGGGTTCAAGGTTCAATTCCCCTTTTTCCTCCATTGCTTTTTGGCTTTGATCATCAAGGTATGTGGGAATTTATAAATGTATTCAATTCATCCGTTGGGTCCCAAAAGATCTCCAAGTTTCCAATTCATTTTAATCAAAATTGATTAAGGTTTCATCCAATTCTCCAAGGGTCTTATTTTTTATGATTTAATTGTTTGATTTTAATCTTAGTATGAATTATTTGATTCAAGTACATGTTTTTAATCAATTTCATAGGAACCCATGCATTATCCATGATTTGGACTATGAAATTTATGAAGATGTAAATTTATGAACTTATGAATGATAGTTTATGAAAGTTATGCATACTTTATGAAAAGAAAGTTATATGACATAAGGATACGTTTAAGATAAGTATCAATAAATTGTGAAATGTTTTCTCACATATTATGAAATCATGGTTGTGAAAGATTTTGTCACTTAGTTGAGATCATAGATGTGAAAGGTTTTCTCACATATTATGAAATTATGGTTGTGAAATATTTTCTCACATATGTATGAATCATGATTTAAAGGAGTTACTCTTATAAGACTTTATCATTTGGAATGGTCTTATGATTATTGTCTTTCCTAATGTTATGTTTTGATAATGACTTAAGTCATCTGCAGCCCCTTAAAATTGTCTGCATAATTCACTTAAACACCTCAACTAAGATTTGTACCTATTGAACACCTAAATTGTTCAAAACCTGTATCTATTAAGCACAAGATATTGATGTGGCAAAATAAGTGTATCTCACGGCAAAGTAGCGCGTGAATAGGTCCCATTTTTTTATATATATATATTTTAAGAATAAATTTGTACTTTTTATTTCCTAATTACACTTGGCATGTATTATTAATTAGAATAATTTAAAATATTTTTTATTTAAGATAATGTTTTATACCCAAAAAGAAAGCAACCTCATCCTCACTCCTGTAGGCTATACCAAGGCTGTCTTCTTCGCCCCATTTTAAGCTTTTTATATTATGTTTGTTTTTCTTCTTCGTTTTTAATATGCACTCTTTATAAAATAAAAACTGAATTTGTTGATAAAATTTGCAAGAATTTGCAACAAGAAAAAAATGGGACATCGGAATTATAAAAGCAACCTCTGTCCATCTTTTTTCCGGTCATTTCGATCAACAAACATCACCAACAATTTATTTAAAATGATATCAGGAAATTTGATATAATTCATTTGAATCATCTTGATTTTTCTTCATCGTTGATTTCGAAATAATTTATCAACATCGATTTATTTTTCACAAAGAATCTCAACAATCACTCCATTAATCTATCATGCTTCATAATTTATTTCACTATTTGCATCACACTTATTTCAATAGCCCATTGTTCATTATAAAAAGAAAACAAATTAAATCTTTTCAGAGGAATAGAAAATGACGGGTAACACATGATGGAGAAGAAGAAGAAGATAAGACAAATGATTAGGTAGGTGGATTTGGGGCAGCGGGGTGGGGGAGATTTTCTTGTTTCTTCTTTTTGCTGTCACCGGAGAAATCGAGATTTATTGTCGGAGGAATTAGGATAGCCGGTGACAGGGAAGAAGAAGAAAAGTGGGTGGGTTTGTGTGGGGGTGGGGGGTTTTCTTTTTTCTCCTTTTTTGTTAATTAATTTTTTGGAATATTAAAGGTTGGAGGTTTTTTTAATTTAAAAAAATGAAAATTCATTAGATTGGCCCATGTGCCATGTGCTGCAGTCTTATTCATTATCTTTTTTTAAGATAGTACGCGTGAATTACACACACAACATTTTAAAACCTTATTATCATTTTGTGTTGAATAGGTACGTATTCGTTAATATTAGAGTGTCTAATAGGTACTAACCTTAGTTGAGGTGTTTAAGTGAATTATGCGGACAACTTTAAGGGTCGTAGATAACTTAAGCCTTTGATAATTGATTTTATCTATTCCATTGGGATTTAACTTAGCACCAAGAGAACTTTGAAGTGGAGGCTCAAATAGGGTAGTCTCTAGTAGCAATCTGTAGTTCCAAACTACGTGCCCCCGTAGGATTTTCTTAAATGGCCTAACTAGTGGATCCACAAATAACATATGAATGAATGATATATAGTTCTACCTTAGAAATTATGACAGTCTACGCGGTGTAAGGGTTATGTCTCAACCACTCCTTTGATGTATTATATTAGATTGTCAAGACTATGATTAGACTTTCACTTTTATGTCAAACTCTTTTATGATATGAGACATATTGTTGAATTTCTCGTATTTTCTATTTTATTGTATTGTATGTATGTCAAGTGGCTTATATAAGACCTCTTAGGGTCTTATATGCCATGTCACGCCTTGGGTGTATTTGGGGTCATGACAAAATTTGTTTTCATAGAAAAAAATTTATAAAAAGGTCCTAGGATGTGAAGCGCGCCATATTTATGAATATGAACCTACAAAACATTTACAAAACTTCACTTATTTCACTACACTAAAAGTTGTGTCACAAAGTCTATCTCTATAAAAATCCTTTTCCTAAGTATTTTCCGATGCTTTTCCGGATATAGCCCCTAAAAGAGCTTTCGTGAGAAGGAATGCATGTGACACTGTGGAGCCCAAGGTTCCTCAAGTTCCGGTCGACCCTTTGGCCGAGTAAGTGAATCATGCCAAATTCTGAGCCTCTTTTCAAGTGTTGGCTCAATGTATGACGGCCCAAGATAATAGAGAGGTTGCTCCCATGAATCCAAATGTGGGAACGACGACGACAAGGATAAGGGACTTCACTAGGATGAATCCCCCGGGATTTCATGGGACCAAAGTGGATGAGGATCATCAAGAGTTCATTGATAAGGTGTATAAGATAGTGGGCATTATGGTATTGTCTACGATGGAGAAGGCGGAATTTTCTGCTTATCAACTCAATGGTATTGCTCAAGTTTGGTTTGAACAATGGAAAGATGAGAGGTTTGTTGATGTGGGTCCTCTTGATTGGGAGAAATTCAAAGGAGCTTTTCTTGATCGTTTCTTTCCTCCTGAGATGAGGAAGACAAAAGTACTTGAGTTAATTAATCTTCGCCACAGCAATATGAGCATCAAGGAATTTTTTTGGAGTTCACACAATTCGCTAAGTATGCTCCAACTATGGTTGCTGACTCTAGGGTAAGGATGAGTAAGTTTGGGTCAGGTTTTTCCGACTTGGTTTACAAGGAATGCCGAACTTCCATGCTAATCAAGGAAATTGATATCTCTAAGTCAATGATGGTTCATGCACAACAAATTGAGGAAGATAATCTCAACGAAACAGCAAGAGAGTCCAACAGGGCAAGGATCGATGATAGTGACTTTTTTCATTCTAGGTACGGTAAACATAAGCCTGGCAATCGGACCGAACAGGAAAAACAGGACCAGTTTTAGCAGAATCGGTTCCCGTTAACCGGAGGAATTACTGGAACCCGGTCTACCGGAACTTTTTGGATGTTCAGGCCCGGTCCTATAGCTACCGGTTTGGACCAGTACCTGAACCGGGTCCAACCGGTTCGGACGTTCGGTAATTTTTTTTTATAACTTATTAATTGTTTACTTTATATTATTATATAATATATATTAGTAATTATTAAATTTTAATATTATTAAATAAATATATATTATAGTAAAATTATTTAATATTCATTAAGACATTTAATTGAATTATTAAATATTTACTAACTTAATATATAATAACTTTTATAGTATTACAATTTACAGAAAAGTATGATTTACTTTATTTCTTTAACTTTTTATAAAACTTCAATTTGAAACTTTAAAGTTGAAACATTTAACGTTAAAAATTAAACATAAAGTAAACTTTAAACATTAAATTCAATTTTAAACTTTAAATTCAATTTTAAACTTTAAACTTTAAATTCAATTTTAAACTTTAAACTTTAAATTCAATTTTAAACTTTAATCTTTAAATTCAATTTTAAACTTTAAAACTGAAATAGCTGTAAATTTATTCAAATAAATAAATTTTACAAATACAAATACTAGAAAGAGTACATAATCTACGCAGCCACCTTCTAAAAAGGGTTCTGTTTGAACTAGGTATTGAATATTATACTAATTATTGAATTTATTTTGAAATTATTTTCGTAAAATTTGTATCATTTCAAAAGAAACATTATTTGGAACTTGTATTTGTCGTTCTTCTCCATTGCTTCCATTCCATCATCACTATTATCATCAAATATTTCATCTATTTGGTCTTCTATTTGACTACTTAATTGTGGCAATCCATTATTTTTTCTTTCGGCATTGGCCCAATCCGTAAACAACATTGATATTTCTAAACTATCTTTTGCTAATGAGTATCGATGATCTCCAATCATAAATCTCGCTGCACTAAAGGCTCGCTCCGAAGTGACCGATGATGCTTGAATCGCGAGCACATCTCGAACAACCCTACCAAGGTTTGGAAATTGTTTTTCACGATTCTTTAACGATAGTAATAGTTGAGGTTGTCCTTGATCATTCCTAATCTTTTCCCATGCCTGATTAAAATATTCATCAAAATCATTATTGGTAGAGGATTCGAGACCAAGATAATCATCCATAAATTCATCTAAATCATCATTTTTAGGCCTACAAGATGGAGGTACAACTATTGGAACATTTTTTTTCTATAGCTCGATATGTATTATATAAATCTCTAGCTTTTGTTATTATGCTTCTTTTACAATCTTCAACACTAGGAGAGTTTCATCAATTGTAATTTCTAAATTTGCATAATTTTTTTCAACCATTCTTTCAACACCTTAATTTGTAATTTGGGTTAAACAAAGTAGCGGTCAAATAGATTTGAGGAAGGAGAAAATATTTTTAAAAGTTTTCAATCATAAAAACAAGTGATTCTTTAAACTGATCTTTTGTTTTATACTTTGCAAATTTAGATGAAATAGCACAAATATTTACTAAAATAGAAGAAATAGTTGGATAATATTGACCAGAAATAACATTTGTTGCTTTCTAAAAAAAACTTCAGAAATCAATAAGTTCTTTTGTATTTTTCTTAAATTTGGATCCGCATTATGAGCATTAAAAACTAATTATATCGGCTCTTGATAAACATAAGCAACTTCATGCATTTCAAATAAAGAATTTCATCTAGTGCATACTTATTTTGGTACTTTTCTATATGCAAGTCCACATTCATTACAACAATTTTTAATTCTGTAATTCTAACTTTTATTTTAACTTTAAAAATCCAATTACAAGCAATTCTAATTTTTTCACAAGAAATTCCAAATTGAGAAATACCATATTTTACTAACAAATTATAAACATGTGGAGCACACTTAATATGAAAAGAATCATTATCAATTGGACGAAGTCTAGAATATAGATAATCAATTGCTTTTAAATTATTCGAATAATTATCTAAAGTGACACTCATTATTTTATCACATATTCCATAAATGTCACGACCCAAGGTAACCCCTAGGCGTAACATGGCGTATAGAACCCTGATAGGCCCCATACAAGCCATTTAGCATTCATAACATAAGAAATAGAATGAAAAGATATAAAGAACAACATTTCAAGTCCAAAACATTTTATAAAAGTAAAGCGGAAGTCTAAACACTTTGTCTCAATAGCCATCTAATACAATAGAATGAAATTGTGTCTAGCCCATACATCAAGTCCAAAACTGAAAATAAGGAAGAAGACTGAAAACAATAAAAATCCGTCCTTGAAGCATAAGGACTCACAAAGATCAGAATCTCTCAAGTCAACCTCTAGCCACGAAACTGAGAACCCTGACTGTCAGACCCTACATTTGGGGAAATATAGGTAAGAGTATGTGTTAGTAAAAAATATGTACCAAGTATGATAGCCATGCATATAAATATTAAAATCATGCTAAAATAAGACATTTCATGACATGCATGACCAAGCTAAAACATGATATAAAATTGGTTAGAAGACATAACTCATAAATCTTGGTCAATGCAAGCTAACATCTTCAAAACCTTTGAACACGTATGAGATACTTCTTGAAGTAACCTTAGTTCATTATTAATGTAGGAAGTAGCCTTCACCGACATAGAGACCATATGAGCTATAACATGATCCCCGGTGTCTCCCACAGCGAAAAGGGTTGTGTTACTTGCCAAGGTAGAACCATGAATCTGAGCTAAAGTGGATCCACTAGCTAATGTCTATCTAGACAATCATCCTATGGAGGCACATAGGTAAGGGATAAGGAGATTGCTACTAGAAACCCGGCCTCAACTTGGGAGAGCGTCCATCTCAATATCCTCTCTGTGCTAAGTATAATTACCATGGAGTAGTTATTTTCTTAACTTCTTCTTATTATCCATGGAAGGGCACGTCATCTTGACAATCCAAGCTAGGTCATAAGTCATCCATGGAAAGGTATTATTCAATAACCAATCCAAACTAGGTTTCATTAGGATAGATGTTTATCATTGATTGAATTAGGTGAGATGATCTTTCAACCTTAGAATCCTTACTATGTGAGAAAATATCACAATCATACGTTCATGTGTATATGAGAAATCCTTTCAACAACACAACAACACATCATCATTGATATTTCACTCTCAAAGCATCCTTAAAACATTACATAATTTAATAAGAACATGCATCATTCCATAATTCACCTTTCAAGGTTCAAAACTCACTTTCAATCATCAATATATAGAAAACATGGGTTAGGAATGGGTTTCATCATAAATTCATGTAATTCTATCAATTCATGTTTGATTTCATAAAACTCTTCCTTCATAATAGTAACACCCCCAAAAATTTCTAAGTTAGACCCAAACTATTCTGCATTTATATGTAAGGTCGTATCGGGTGATTCTTACATTGATCATATGTGTAAAGGTAAATTATTTAGTGTGGGAATGATTTTGGATATCAATTAAGGTCACTAAAAACTCCTAACACAAAGTTGAGTTCAAAGTTTCTTTAGCGATTAAGTTTTGATGTAAGATTTTACTTGGGTCAGTTTTAAACGATCATATCTCTTAGAATATAAAGAGTTATGTGGCCATAACCTATCAAATTAAAGGTATTTGAATCTTCTTTCCAACGCCACCATTTTCGCAACAATCCAAGGTTTGAGTAAAAAATTATGACCATTTTAGTAACCTGATACAGTGTAGAGATGAATTAGCCGACGGAAAATATTAAAAAGGGTTGTTTTTATCTTTTTACCTCTAAGAAAACTCTAAAAGAATTTCTTGACTAATTAAAGACCCCAAAACAATCAGATTTTCATCTCTTAATTCATCATTCTCTTCTCTCTCAAACCTAAAGCAAAATCCTAAGGAAAAAATCAAATTAGAAGACTTTATTCAAGATTCTTTCAATCTTTTTCAAGGTAAGTCTTTCTCCAAGAATTTCATTCTTTGCAACTCAAATTCCTCCATACAATTATGAATCACTAACGAAAATGATAATTCTTGGCCATAGAGTTTCAAGAAACTAATCCAAGAAATCTCAAGAAATTTTTTCTTGATTTTTCTCCTTCTATCTAGGGTTTCAAGGCTTCTAATCAAGTTTTTCTTCATGATTCTTCAAGAACCTTGTTCTTTCAGGTGTGTAAGGCTATCATAGTGTTGGACTAGTTCGTCCTCACGCCCTACATCTACTTTCAAATCAGTAAAAGAGAAATCTAGGATTCTACCCCTAGATTTGAGTATTCTTGAGATGAGTTGATTTTGAGTTCTCGAGTTCATGTTTCTTTTTGAAATTCTATTTCTAATTATTGAATTGCTATATGTTATGCATTAAGATTCTTGAGTTGATT
>JAJONR010002130.1:0-68242 GCA_029582245.1 Solanum etuberosum
AAATTCCTCCATACAATTATGAATCACTAATGAAAATCATAATTCTTGGCCATAGAGATTTCAAGAAACTAATTCAAGAATCTCAAGAAAGGTTTTCTTGATTGTTCTCCTTCAAGCTAGGGTTTCAAGGCTTCTAAACAAGTTCTTTTTCAAGATTCTTCAAGAACCTTGTTCTTTCAGGTATGTAAGGCTATCATAGTGTTGAACTAGTTCATTCTCATGCCCTATATCTACTTTCAAATCAGTAAAAGAGTAATCTAGGATTCTACCCCTAGATTTGAGTATTCTTGACATGAGTTGATTTTGAGTTCTCGAGTTCCTGTTTCTTTTTGAAATTCTGTTCCTAATTATTGAATTTCTATATGTTATGCATTAATATTATTTATTAGATTCGTTCATGTCTATATTTCAACATGAACCCTATGAATTGAGTATTTTTGAGATGAGAAGTATCGTTGAGTTCTGAGTTCTTGAGTTCTTGAGTCCTTGAGTTCTGAGTATTGAGTTTCTATATTGTTATTGAGATCCTTGAGTTGATTTGTTCATGTCTATAATTCAGCATGCACCCTATTTTAAGTTATAAATATTGAGAAGCTTTTTAAAGCCAACACTTGAGTTTTAAACTGAGTTTTGAGGAAGTAAAGATGAGTTTCGAGAAAGATTTTTTAAAACATGATTAGTATGACAATCATGTATGCCATCAGTGTTTAAGAAGTATGGTGTCTAGATATTCCCATCAATGTTAATGCAATATGACTTCCCGAGTCATCAATGATCATATCACAATATGATTTTGATATATTTTTGAGAAAGAGTTTTTAAGTATGAATTGAGCAAGAGTATAAGGGAACTAAGTATTCCCAAATGTATCAGTTTTTACATTGATAAAAGAGAAACATTGATTTCTAAATGAGTTATGAGCTCAAAAGATATTTCAAGAGAAATTACCTCTTTTAAGAGGGAAGTTTGAGAAATTATCTCAAACCAGAGGAAGAGTTAGGTTTTTAAACATATGAGCATGAGTTATATATATTATTGGGAGTTGTATTGAGCACCGATATGGGGATGAGTTAAGACTACTCAAAATTCTCATAAACCATGTATGCCAACATGGGTAAAGGATCATAATTTTTAGATGATTCCTTATTGCTTTTAAGCATAGCTTAGTGGATCCACTTAGTTGAAGTGTTCTATACCCCGGCAAGGTATAGGACAGTTCTGACAGCGTGGGCGAGACATTTTATCATCACGTAGCTCATAGTGATGGTTGTCGGTTAGAGAATCTCCCAATAGAGTTAAAGTATTTTTTTTATATCACTTATTATGTTGAGTTCAGAGATGAGAAAGTATTTTGTAAAGCTTTAAATGATTTAACTCCTTTATTTCTTTAAATTCAGCTTGAGTATATTGTTATCTATTGCAGTCCTTTCTTTCAGTTTTTTTTGTTATTTAGCTATATTACATACTCGTACATTCAATGTACTAATGTCATTCGACCTGCATCTTTTATGATGCAGATACAAGTTCTTAGGATCCTCAACAAAAGTCTGTTGAGATCACTTCATCCGGTCATCTTCTTTTGAGTAAGACCTCTTTGCTTTTGGAGGACTCCAGTTTTATGAGTTGTTAATATTAGTAACATTTTGAGTAGTCGTGGGTATTGTCCCGACACTCGTCTATACATAGTAGAGGCTTCATAGATAGATAGTTTTGGAGAGTCTTTAAGTTTCAGATATTTTATTTAAAACTTACGTTTCATACTTAGTATATTCAGCAAAGTTTTGAGATTCAGTAATTATTTTTAAACGTTTCTTTCAATTTTATGCTTATGTGTGCTTGAGTTAGTCTTCCGCTTATAGTCAGCCAGGATGAGGGTTTGCTTGGGGACCAGAAATGGTTCTCGAGTACCGACCACGTTGATAAACGCTCAACTACACTTAATCCAATACTAAGTGTAGGCGATCGCAATCTAGTATAAACCCAACAAAGAGTTGGGGTCGATCCCACAAGAAGTGATACAATAGAGAATTCAAATACGAAGTTATAAACGTGTTCTAATCGATTGTAGGAATATAAATTATTGAAACCATTGAAGTAACTCAAAGGGGATGACAACGAATGTCAGATGGGGGTAAGGTTTGTCAATTAAAAGCTACTAAAACAGGGGAGTAATCAAGTAGATAAGGGATACTTGGGGATGTGATTGATTAATTGTCGATTTCGCTATATGGGTGATTCCTAATTACCAAAGTTTGCTGAATCTCAGTGAGTAGGCTAGGCTTTAAGTGTAATAGCCATCTCTCGATCAACTATCACGAATCAAGTGAGTTCTCTCAAACCTCAACAAGCATCAAACTATAAACAACCCAAAACTTTAATTTATCTACTCTCTCGAGCTAGATAGGTAGGATCGAATTAAGATTCACTCTCTCGAGCTGAACCCACAACAACCCAATTGCTACAATCATCAATTGATAATCTTAATTCTAGAACTGCATTTGCAACTACAATTCATAAGTTATAACTCAGTTACCAACTGAACCCACTTCCAAACAACATTTAAATCAGTAATTACTAATACCCATAAGATAAATTAGACAATCAATCACATAATCACACCCCCAAGAATGGGAGTTTTAGCCACACATCATAAAAGTAAGAAATCAATACCAATTACGTTCTCCATAATCTGGGTATTGCAATCCACGTCTTTACAATGATCCAAAATGTTTAATATAAAAAATCCAACTCAAAATCTACTAGAAAACTCCTAAAACTAAGAAAAAAAATGTTCAAGATGAAAGCTCCAAGTTCAACACTGGCAGGATTACTCAGGATCTTCTCAGGATATCACTGGATCCTAATTAAATTCAATTTATACGTTTTCAAATTTTGGCCTGCAGGGTCACTCGACGGAGTTAGCCGAGCATCACCGACTAAGTCGGCAATTCGCCAATGGCTCCTTTCCATCACCGGTTTGCCTTGACACTTCATCCTTCAGACTCGGTAACTTTAGGCGATCGGAGTTTGTATTGCCAATCTGTTCGGCGGTTCACCGAAGGTCCAAATCCATCTCCAAATTGGCTTCTTCCCAGGGCTGGCAGCCTGGAACTTTAGGCGAGCTGAAGTGTCACTCGGCGAATCGCCGAGTGGCTTTGGCGATCTTCATCTTTCACTATCTTCAGCCTTTTTCATCTTTTCACTCCTTTTTGTCCGGTAATGTCCTTGCATTGCTCTTTTGCCTTTATATCTGTAAATTAGCATTAAATATCAGTTTAGAGCACAAAATAGGCATCGAGGACACTAATTCTATGAATAACAAGCCCTAAATGTGTCGAAATTCCAGACTCATCAACACCCCCAACTTAAACTTTTACTTGTCATCAAGTAATACACAAGATCAATCAGTTCAATAAGGATGTCTACAAACAGTGCTACTCAAGACTCAACACGAATGCACACAAGAGGTTCAAACTACGCATGCAATGTTCAATTGTGCACTCTAAGTTTCAAACTATGACTAATCATCATCAAAGAGAACTCAAGCTCACAATGCTTGCTTCAAATGCAAGTTCTAGCTCAACAAAAGCATTCAAATGCCCTCACACCAAGAATGATTTCATGCTCACACAGAATTCATCAACAATTTATAATTTTTGAATCAAATACAACTCTCACACTCCCAAAGATGAACACATGCATGACTCTACCCATAGGCTTGCCCTTATTTTCCAATCAACATTATTTTCAGCTCACTCACGATCACAAAGGTCTTTCAAGGCTTAAAACGGGGCTGAGTGTAAAGGTATGATCATTTTGGTTTAGTGACTTCTACCTTCATGAAGTATGGCCTGCATTTCACTTTTTCTCCTTCTTTTTCACACTATAAGATGTTCATAATCCATCCTATTGTTCATTTAAGCATGACTCATTGTATACCCCATTTCTTTTGCTCTTTTCACAAGCCTTATTTCACAAGATCTTCTCTTTTTCAATATTTTTCATTTTTCTTTTCTTTCTCTTTTTTTGGTTATATGGAGGGGTTCCATTTCTTCATATATGGAGGGGTTCCACCTTTTTCAACATGATCCTTCAAGGGTGAATTTTTCACACTTCTTGATTTTCCTCCTTTTTCACCACACCCCAACTTAGGCTGGCCTAAGTTGGCTATTCAAATGAACCAATACTTCATGAAGGTTATAGGTGATGGGATAGAAGGTCAAAGTTGTTCAAGTTTCTTCCAAAGAAAAGTATAGGCTCAAAACGGGGCCAAGCTAGGTTCACACTCTCACAAGGTGGTCACAAAGAGGTATAAGATCAATTTTTGGTTCACTCTTCACAAATTGTGCCTAAGATCATTTCAATCCCTTGCTTACATCAATCAATTGGACTAAAGGGGCAAGTTCTAGGTATCACCAAGAACATATTTCAAAACAACCTCGCCACACATGGAATTTGACATAATCATCAAACAAGACTCTACAATTTTTAGCTAGCGTGCAACGATCATCACAAAAGATCAACTCAACAACCGACTAGTCACAACGACATGCTAGGAGTTCACATATGACCTATGTAACACAATTTGCCTCATCATAGCCGCACACTCATATCGTTCAATTAAGAGCACTATTCAAGTCATCGGTATTGATCACAACCGACACTCAAAATTGCAAGAGAATAGCCACATTCAAACACATTAAGAGGTGGTAATTTTTAAAATATGTTCAAAACCATTTGCATTTAAAAACAAAGGACCAACACAATGGATCAAAACAATACATATATATAAACAAAGATCCGCATTCACAAAAGCAAAGCATTCACAAAAATAGTCCCAAAGAGTGGGTATAGAAATACCTCACCCCGCCAAACTAAACTAGCAATTGTCCTCAAATGCTTAAAATAGTAAAACAGTCTAAAAATAACAGAAAGGGAGTCAAAAGGATCATCCTGCCTGGTTAAGCCTTGGGTGAACTCTGCATGTCGGTGACTCTATCTGTCGGCGCATCAGTGCCCAGCTCATCAGCATTCTTGGCTCCACTGGAGCCCACCATCGAGGTATCTCTCAAAGACGCTTCCACAAGCGACTGGACCATCGCACCCTCAAGGTCCTCCAAGTCGTCATACACAGTTGCCTCACGAACACCCAACTCCTCCTCATCGGTCTCAGCCTCAGACTCAGCCTCAACCGCATTCATAGAAACATCTCCGGTAGTAGTAGCCGGAGGAACCTTAGAACTGGCTGGAACATCAGTGCTCGGAATGTCGGGGATCTCTACTGTGTCGAATAGCATCAATAGATCAGTGGACTTCAGCTCGTCCACCTCCTTTCACAGCCTAACAATATCTGCCTTCAAGGCCGTCACAACATCAGAATCACCCCGACTCTGCTCACAAGCCTCTACCATCACCGTAAGGGCATCCAAAGCAAATCTGTGGGATTTTTACCCTGACCTTAAATTTCTCACCCGCAGCCCACAAAAATAAAATTAAACCATTATTCCATGTAATTGAGCCCAGACCCATACTACCTATGGCCTCAGAGTACTCAGACTTCCCCCTATTTGGCTAAAATTGGCCAATTTTCATCTTTTTCCCTTAAGAATGATGTCAACCGCTCTATCATTCGGCAAAATCTGACAATTGGCACAATTCGGGGTTACTCAGATTTCACCCACACTAGATCCAACACAAAATCAACACGACCCATAAAATTTACCATGCTAAAACACGAGATTTCACAATTTATGGCTAATTAACACAAAATGAAACAAGATACGCGCATTCATTATCAATACACATTCAACAAATCAACATTACACATTAAAAACAACCAGGCAATGATCACGCATTTGAGTTTACCAAAATGTAATGACGAGGTTTGGGTAACCAACCTTAGAAGTAGAATATCGAAATGCTAGGCTAGCAAAGTATCCTAAAATCCTCTCTGAGTAATTGATCCCATACGAAAAACAAGAAAAACTAGTACGGAAATATGAAAATATGTGGTTCTGAAAGTATAAAAGTCGAAAAGTATGAAATAAGGGAGAATTTTGAATTTAAAAATGATTCAGTCCCTTTGTGACCCTTCGGTTCGCGCGTTGATCGGCGAGGTCACTTACGTCGCCGACCCACTCGGCAATGCACCGAATGGTACTTTGGCCCACCGAGTTTTACAAAACCTCTAGCTAGCTAGAGGGTTCAAACGACGATCTAGATTGGGCTCGCCGACTGGTTCTTGGGCTCGCCTAATTGCTCCTTTTTCCAAAACCTCAACTTTTCAACCTGCACATTCAACACCCGTTATTCAAACAACAATATTAAAAACTTAATAACTTGGGTTGCCTCCCAAGAAGCGCCTTATTTAACATCGTGGCACGACAAAGATACTCATTCAAGATTCATTTGTGGGATTGACCATGGTGTCACTCGATAGTCCCCCTTTTGTCCTTGGATTCAAATGAGTCGAGATTTGACCCATTTGTGTCTCAAGGTGTTTAATGGACACCGAGTGAGAAGTAACCATCTGATTTAGCATTGAGGCGTCCTCTTTTATTTCTTTAAGCATCTTGTCTGACCCTTCCACTTTATTGAGAATATGTGCAAGCATATCCTCAGTTCGGAAGTTTTCCGGGTCAACCCTTTGCTCTTTAGGCTTTTGGCGCTCATGGGGAGGTACATATATCTCTTTGTCACCATCCGTTCCTTCCAGTTAGTTTCACGGTCACGCCATTCCCTGTCACAGTCTCTCCAACCTTCATCACACTCGCTATTCCAACCTTGATTCCCACCCGACCTTGGATAGTTCGAACGGAAACCTCTTCCTTGATTGCAAGAAAACTCACTTCCTCATTATATAGAGCCTCAAAGTGTGCATCATCGGGGTTCACCCCACTAACACAAACAACATTCATGGCCTTAGAACCACTACCCATGACGTATTTTGACAAAAGATCCATTGGGTTATCATTTTAGCCATGTTTTCATCCCGCTCTTGGTCTTTTTCTATTTGTTCTTTGGTCATCTTGAAATTCAAAGGAGACACCTAATCCTCACGAGTATACCAAGCTCGGTTTATCTTCGTTATCCCATCAAGGAGAGTTGACGCTATCTCAAAAGGCTGCTGCATAATTCCTCCTCGGACAAGTTGATCAGCCACACCTTTGTTCACCGAGTCTAGACTCCGGTAGAAGTGCTGTAACAACACGTTGTTTGGAAATCCATGAGTTGGACATTGAAGCAACAACTTCTGAAATCTCAGCCACATTTTGTGGATTTGCTCACCATCTAAACGTTTAAAACCCTGAATATTATCTCTCAATGCCATCATCCTCGAAGGTGGGAAAATCGTACATAGAATTCCTCGGTCAGCTCTTCCCAAGATGTAATTGAGTCCACCGATAGATCAGCTAACCATTTGGTTGCTTCTCCCATCAAAGAGAAAGGGAACAACCGGAGTTGGACTGACTCTTGTGAGATGGTTTTGAATGAGAATGGACCACATACGTCCACAAAGTTTCGAATATGATCATGGGGATCCTCATAAGCTAGCCCCCCGACTATTTCTTTCATTTGCAAGAGTTTCAACATCGTGCTAATCACGTGGAATACAAAATTTCCCCACAACCGGAGGCAACCAAATAGCGCCTACACCACCAACTTGAATATCATTGACATCGTTCATGTTACCGATGTCATCTTGGTGGCCAAGTTGGCTACCATTACTTCCGTTCACACTCATCTCGTCACCAGTTTACAAAAAGCGAACAACGAACACAAAACAAAGTAAGTCGATTCTACTACAACACAAGAAGACCACAATCTAAACTTCAATAAGAGAATTCTAAACACCACTCCCCGACAGCGGAGCCATTTTTGATAAACACTCAACTACACTTCATCCAATACTAAGTGTAGGCGATCACAATTTAGTATAAACCCAACAAAGAGTTGGGATCGATCCCACAGGGAGTGATACAGTAGAGAATTCAAATATGAAGTTTTAAACGTGCTCTAATCCATTGTAGGAATAGAAATTATAGAAACTATTAAAGTAACTCAAAGGGGTTGACAATGAATGTCATATGGGGGTAGGTTTGTCAATTAACATCTACTAAAAATAGGGGAGTAATCAAGTAGATAAGGGATACTTGGGGATGTGATCTATTAATTGTCAATTTCGCTATATGGGTGATTCTTAATTACCAAAGTTCGCTGAATCTCAGTGAGTAGGCTAGGCTTTAAGTGTAATAGCCATCTTTCGATCAACTATCACGAATCAAGTCAGTTCTCTTGAACCTCAACAAGCATCAAACTATAAACAACCCAAAACCTTAATTTATGTACTCTCTCTATCTAGATAGGTAGGATCGAATTAAGATTCACTCTCTCGAGCTAAACCCACAACAACCCAATCACTACAATCATCAATCGATAATCTTAATTCTCAAACCTCTCTCTCGAGCAAGCATAGAATGCTAATCTAGAACTGCATTTGCAACTACAATTCATAAGTTAAAACTCAATTACCAACTGAAGCCACTTCCAAACATCATTTAAATTAGTAATTACTAATACCTATAAGCTAAATTAGAAAATCAATCACATAATCACACCCCCAAGAATGGGAGTTTTAGCCACACATCATAAAAAGTAAGAAATCAATACCAATTGCGTTCTCCATAATCTGGGTATTGCAATCCACGTCTTTAAAATGATCTAAAATGCTTAATATAAAAAATCCAACTCAAAATCTATTAGAGAACTCCTAAAACTAAGAAAAATAACGTTCAAGACGAAAGCTCCAAGTTCAACACTGGTAGGATCACTTAGGATCTTCTCAGGATATCACTAGATCCTTTTTAAATTCAATTTATACGTTTACAAATTTTGGCATGCAGGGTCACTCAGCGGAGTTAGTCGAGCATCGCCGACTAACTCGGTGATGCGCCAATGGCTCCTTTCCATCGCCGGTTTGCCTTGACTTTTTATCCTTCAGACTCTGTAACTTTAGGCGATCAAAATTTATATCGCCGATCTACTCGGTGGTTCGCCGAAGGTCCAAATCCATCACCAAATTGGCTTCTTCGCAGGGCTGGCAGTTTGGAACTTTAGGCGAGCTGAAGTGCCACTCGGCGAATCACCGAGTGACTTTGGCGATCTTCACCTTCCACCATCTTCAGCCTTTTTCATTTTTTTCGCTCTTTTTTGCCCGGTAATGTCCTTGCCTTACTCTTTGCCTTTATATCAGCAATTTAGCATTAAAACATCTTTTTAGAGCACAAAATAGGCATCGACGACACTAATTCTATGAATAAAAATCCCTAAATGAGTCTAAATCCTAGACTCATCATACGTCTAGGGTGTAGGCTCGGGTCGTGACAGTAGGACTGCCTATGTATCTTGTATGGGAAAAATTAGGTCAAACATAGTTCATATAAATCAAAAATTATTTTTCTTTTTCTTGATTTTTCCTACAAAAGACATCTTTTGAGACACAAATCAGTTCATGGTTGACAATGTTTTGACTTTCGTTGGTACCAACAATTAGTATTATGCATATGAATCTCCTTCAACTACTTTCATACAAATTTGAGTTTAACTTTGAGTAATTCCTATAATTTCAAATGGTATCTCAAACATTCTTAAGTATTAACAAGATCGGTTCATCTTGCATAAATTAAGGGACTAGAACTATTCATATCCTCATGTTTCAAGTGCCCTTACAACAAATAAAGTCCTTTTTCACACACTATAGAATAATTTAGATCGTAGGACATTTTTGAAAGTCACTCACACTCAGAAAGATGTTCAATGAACGAGATTGAGATACCATATGCTTGGCCCTCATGTAAGTATCCACTAATGTGAGAACACAAAAAATAAGATCAAATAGGTCTTGTCATTGGCTTGTAATGTAGTCTTAGGGAAAGGTAGGATATTCATTTGGGATAAAGTGACTATTTCTTTCTTAAAATTTGCACAATCTCTCAATATTTTTTCATTTTGGCATTTGACCTTTGTTTTCTTGAAAGCTTCTCATTTATTTTCTTCTTCTTTTTTCCTCATTTTCTCTCCTTTTTGTTGGAGATTATTTTTCAGTTTCTCATTCTAGCTTTTCTTTGTCATTTTTTTTGAACTTTCACATATTTGACTTTTTCACTTTGTTACCCAACTTAGGTCTTTGGTGCTGTATAGATAATTGATAGTGCGCTCAGGGAGGTGGGACCAAGGTATAGTGCATTTATGCACTCAAAAGGATATATGCTAAAATATGGTTATTCAAATAAAAAAGTTCCAGGCTTGAAATGAGAGTGCTACGGATAACATGTCATTCGGTAGGCTTGAAAGGCACAATCGGATAAAAAAAAGCCTATAATCCTTTCCCAAGTTAAATGTTGCTCAAAATTTTGCTCCAACCAACATTCGGGCCAAGTTCTAGATCAACAAAGTCATGTCATTGAATTTTATATCTAAAGCTCACCACACAATGCACATGAAACATGAGTTCGAATTTGTTTTAGCCTTAAATTTCAGCAAAACAGTTTCTCAAGTATTACATAAATATATTAAGAGGTACCAAAAGAAGTCTAAAGGTCACAAAAAAGTTGGTCTGTCTTGACAAATAGTTTAACACTTTTTATTCTTTATGCATACTCCTAAATATGTCAGTACCAACCAAGTCAATAATTTTTTTTAATTATTTTATTAAATATAAAAATAAATATCCTTTTAAAGAAATATCGTACCCTAAATTTTATTTTATTTTAATTTTAAAAATAAGGAAGAGAAACATTTTTATTTGAACCTTGAATAAAAAAACAAACCTTTTTTTTGCTTCAGTTTTTGTGATGAGGACTTTTTAGATTTTTTCTTGGTTGGATCGAACCTCAAAATAAGGCTGCCTACATAGGTACCAAAAGAAGTCTATAGGTCACAACAAAGTTGGTCTGTCTTGCCAAATAGTTTAACATTTTTCTTTTTCTTATGCATACTCCTAAATATGTCGGTACCAACCAAGTCAAGAATTTTTTAATTATTTTTTAAATAAATAAATAAATAAAAATCCTTTTAAAGAAATATTGCACCCTAAACATTTTTTTTAATTTTAAAAATAAGGAAGACAAACATTTTTATTTGAACCTTGAATAAAAAATTTATTTGTTTTACCCCAGTTTTTGTGATGAGGACTTTCTAATTTTTTTCTTGGTTGGACCGAACCTCAAAATAAGGCTGCCTACGTATCTTGTCAAAGAAAGAATCAGGTCAAACGTAGTTCAGAAAGTTTTGATATATGAAGTAAAAATTTTGTTTTATTTTATTTTTGAAGAAGAGTGAAACCCCTAGTTTTAGAAGGATTAAACAAACTTTTCCCTTTTTAATTTTTTTAAATAAGGATTAAGAACTTTTTTTTTTGAAATTTTAAATAAGGATCACCAAACCTGAAGAGGAATTCCTACGTATCTCATCGAGGTGAGAATCAGGTGTGGTAGTTCGTTGAGATTGGACGGTTAAAAATAATTAGAAATTGAAACTTCACTTGGCAAATGTAATATATTCAAAAGTATTATGAAAGTGTAACATCCTGCCTTAGAAAGAGCTAAATTTAGGAAGAACTAATTTGGAAAGTGCCAAATTTAGAATTTTGCAAGTTATGCTTGAGTTGTGAGTTTTGGTTCAACTTCAAATGGCCAAAACTTTCAATACGTGATAAGTTAGGTAGCCCATAAGATATCAAATGAAAGATATTGGAATCCTCTTTCCAACGCCACCGAGTTTGTTAAATTTTGAGTTCGGATGAGGGAGATATGCCCGTTTGAAGTTAGCCTGTCCAGATAAGGAAAGTTACCTAGATTAATGAGGGGTATTTCGGTCTTTTCCTTACCCCATCAGCTTAAATAATTTTTAGTAGTATTTTAGGGGTCTATACTGATTTGGGTCAGTTTTCACAATCCTAAAATATGCTTAGAGTTTTGAGAGGAGTTCTAGAAGAGGAAAAGAGGAGAAAAGGAAGAACGATCAAGATTCTTGCGATCTTCGAGAGGTTTTCGCCAAGGATTCGATCCTAAGAGGTATGTAAGCTCTCATAGTGTTGGGTTCATTAACCCACACGCCAATCATGTGATTTTAAATCCGTAATTTTGTTCTTGACATTGAATGATTTGAGTTCTTAAAGTTTCGTTCTTAAATTATTAATGATGAGTTTGATGAGTTCTTGAGATGAATGTTAGGAGTTTGAGGGTTGTTTTGAGTAGATTTTTGTGTACTTATGTTGGGTATTCGAATCTAAGTGAGTTGTAAAGAAACCAATCGATTCTAGGCTAATTAGGGCAAAAAATCGAAGAAGAAAATTCATCAGGAAGTTTTGAGGAGAGGCTGGGACGGCGCGCACTAGATGCGCCAGAAGGTCTGGGGCGATGCGCCAGCAGAGTGCCACAAATGAGTCTCTGAAGTTTAGGGGATGGCGCCCCACGCTAGTAGTGCGCCAGGGTCGCCTACCCCCACCCTTTTTCCGTCGTTTGCTCTGTCTAAGTTCTTTTAAAGTGTACCTTTACTCCTTTCTGATTCTAACTACTCTAAATTACATCTAATCATCGATAGATCCTTCATAACATGAATCATAACCCTTGAATTCATAATTAAAATTCAAGGTAGAGTTAAGAGTAAAGTTTTGAGAGTTCTTTCGAGTCATTTTGAGAAGTCTTTTACAATCTTTTAAAACTTGTTTTAAGACTTGAGTATTTGAGTATCAGGATGAGGAGAGTTGAGTTTCATTTTTTCAAAATGAATAAATGGGGACTAAGTATCCCTAAGAGTAATTGTTTTCACATTTAAAAAGAGAGGAAAAATCGATTTCAAAATGAGTTCATGAGGAGTTTTTCAGTATAATCTCTTTTAAGAGAACATTTTGAGTAATAATCTCAAATCTTGAGGATGAGGAAATGTTTTAAACATATGAGCTGAGTTATATTTTTGGGAGTAGTATTGAGCACCGATATGGGGACGAGTTCATACAACTCAAAGTTCTCATAAACCATGTAGCCAACGTGGGTAGAAAAGGTCATACTTTTTAGATGATTCCTTATTGATTTTTAAGCATAGCTTAGTGGATCCACTTAGTTGAGGATGTCTTATACTCCGGCAAGGTATGGGACAGTTCTGACAGCGTAGGCGAGACACTGTATCATCACATAGCTCATAGTGATGGTTGTCGGTTAGAGAATCTCCCAATTTGAGTTATTTTGTATCTTTACATACAAAATGATTTATTATTGTATTTTTAAATACATTTAGTTGTTATATACTGTCTTAAATGCTTTATATAAACTGCATCTTTATTGTTGTTTTTTATATTGTATTGAGTTGAGTTTCATGAGTTGAGGTTGAGTTGAGTAGAGTTGAGGTGAGTATGTTTCCTTCTTTCCAAGTTCAAGCTTTTATGTTATGTTCAGTGTTCCCCTTACATGCTCGTACATTCAATGTACTGGTGCCATTTGGCCTACATCATTTCATGATGCAGATACAGGAGATCAAGGTCATCAACAGGCACTTCGTTGATACCATAGCAGTTTGAGTTAGCTTTTGTGAGCCTCCTTGCTTCTGGAGGATCCCTTATTTATCTCTATTATTTCAGTTTTGTTAGGATGATCAGGAATATTGTCCCGATATCCCTCATAGTATTAGAGGTTTCATAGATAGGCAGTAGTAGTTCATGAGTCTTTTTCATTTCCATTGTTGATGTTTGAGACTCGAGTTACCTTCTTTTGGCCAATTGAATGTTCTTATACATTTCTGAGTTTATTATTTTGAGACATTTGAGTTAAAATTTACTTTTGAGTTCATCTAATGTTGAGTTAGTCTTTCGCTGAGAGTTGAGCTAGGCCAAGGGTCCGCTTGGGGCCAACAATTGTTCTCGAGTACCGGCCACGTTCAGGGTGTAGGCTCGGGGCGTGACAAATATGGTGTCAGAGCATAGAGTTACAGAGTCCTAGGATGTCTATGAAGCCATGTATGTAGAGTCCTAGTTATTAGTGTGAAGCGCGCCACATCTATAATTAGAAGGCTGCGACATTTAGGAACTATCTCACTTCTTTCATACTCTTTTCATGCGATAGAGTTTAACTCTATAAAGTTTCTTTCTAATTCATGCTTGCGAGTATCTTTCAGATCATGCCTCCACAAAGAGCTGTCTGAGGTCGTCGTGCTAGGAGGAATGTTGATCCTCAGGATCAAGGGGTCCCCAATGCACCAGAAGTGCAACCCCAAGGAGAGGTCACTAATGCTGAATTCCGGGATGTTATCTGGATGTTGAGTCAAGTTGTGACCAACCAAACTGGGCAACAGAGAGGGGTTCGATAGGATGTGGATGATACATCCAGGATCCGTGAGTTCTTAAGTATGAGTCCTCCAGAATTCACCGGTTCAAGTGTCACTGAGGATCCATAAAACTTTGTGGAGGAGTTGCAGAAAATATTTGAGGCAATATATGTGGCTGATGCTGAGCAAGTGGAGCTAGCTGCATACCAACTGAAGGGTGTTGTTAGAGTATGGTACGACCAATGGAAGAAGAGTAAAGATGAGGGTGCACCAATTGTGAGCTGGGCTTTGTTCGAAGAGGCCTTCATGAGGCGTTTCTTTCCCTGTGAACTGAGGGAGGTGAAGGTAAGAGAATTCCGAACTCTGAAGCAGGAATCCATGAGTGTGCATGAGTATAGCCTCAAGTTTACTTAACTCCCTCTATGCTCCGGAGATGGTTGCTGACATGAGGAGCAGGATGAGTCTATTTGTATTTGGGTTATCTCGTCTGTCAAGCAAAGAGGGTAAGGCTGCGATGTTGATAAGGGAAATTGACATAGCAAGGCTGATGATCCATGTCCAGCAGGTTGAGGAAGACAAGTTGAGAGATAGGGAAGAGTTTTGAACCAAGAAAGCTAAGACAACAGGAAATGAGTCCGAGCAAGCAGAAGAGTAATGCAAACCGGTCATCCTTTCAACAAAATCCAAATGCACCTGCTCCATCGTCTGCTAGTGCACCTGCACCAAAGAACAGAGGAGAGTTCAGGAATCAAAATTCTCAGAACTTTAGAGCTAGACCTGTACAATCTCAAGGTAGTGTGGCACAAGGAGGTAATTGGACTCCCACATGTGCTAAGTGTGGTAGGAACTACCCAGGAGCATGTCGCGATGGCTCCACTGGTTGCTTCAAGTGTAGTCAGACAGGTCACTTCATGAGAGAGTGCCCTAAGAACAGGCAGGGAAATGGTAATGGGGGCAATAGAGCACAATCTTTTTCAGCGGCTCAGCCAGACAGAGCTGCACCCAGAGGATCTACTTTAGGGACAGGCGGAGGAGCAAACCGTCTGTATGCTATCACCAGTCACCAAGAGCAAGAGAATTCACCAGTCACCAAGAGCAAGAGAATTCACCAGATGTTGTCACTGGTATGATCCAAGTCTTTACTTTTGATGTATATGCATTGCTAGATCCAAGTGCGAGTCTATCTTTTGTGACTCCATATTTTTCTATGAATTTTGATATTCTTACTGAGAATCTTCTTGAGACCTTCAGTGTTTCCACACATGTTGGTGAGTTTATTCTAGCTGAGAGAGTTTATCATGATTGTACCATTTTTATCAATCACAAGGACATCATGACTGAATTAGTCGAGTTAGATATGGTAAACTTTGATGTTATTCTAGGAATAGACTGGCTTCATGCCTGTTAAGCCTTAGTTGATTGTAGAACTCGAGTTGTAAAGTTTCAGTTTCCTAATGAGCCTATTTTTGAGTGGAGGAGTAGTACAACAGTGCCTAAGGGTCATTTTATTTCGTACCTTAAGGCGAGTAAGTTAGTTTCCAAGGGGTGCATCTATCACTTAGTCCGAGTTAATGACTCTAGTATTGAGACACCGCCTATTCAGTCAGTTCCAGTTGTGAGTGAATTTCCTGAGGTCTTTCTAGATGATCTTTTCAGAGTCCATCCTGAGAGAGAAATACACTTCGGTATAGATATTCTTCCTGATACTCGTCCTATCTCCAGCTGAGTTGAAAGATTTAAAAGAGAAGTTGAAAGACCTTCTTGATAAAGGTTTCATCCGACCAAGTGTCTCACCTTGGGGCACTCCGGTCATTTTTGTGAAGAAGAAAGATGGTTCTCTTAGGTTGTGTATTGATTACCGCCAATTGAACAAGGTTACTATCAAGAATAAGTATCCCCTTCCGAGAATTAATGATCTTTTCGATCAACTTCAGGGTGCCACTTGTTTTTGTAAGATAGACCTCAGATCTTGCTATCAATAGTTGAGAATAAGAGAAAGTGACATCCCTAAGACAACATTCAGGACCCGCTATGGTCATTATGAGTTTCTAGTCATGTCTTTTCATTTGACTAATGCTCTTGTAGCGTTCATGGACCTTATGAACATAGTGTTTAAGCCTTATCTTGATATGTTTGTTACCGTATTCATTGATGACATTCTAATTTATTCGAGGAATGAGGAGGATCATGCTAATCATCTTAGAGTAGTTCTCCAAACTCTCAAGGATAGAGAGTTGTATGCTAAATTTTCCAAGTGCTAATTTTTGCTTGAGTCAGTAGTGTTCTTAGGCCACGTTGTTTCTGGTGATGGGATTCGAGTTGATAATCAAAAGATTGAGGCAGTGCAGAACTGGCCTAGACCCACATCTCCAACTGATCTTAGGAGTTTCATGGGATTAACTAGTTATTATAGAAGGTTCGTCGAGGGGTTCTCATCTATTTCATCCCCTTTGACAGAGTTGACTTAGAAGACAACAAAGTTTCAATGGTCGGAAGATTGTGAGAAAAGCTTTCAAGAATTGAAAATGCGGTTGACTACTGCCCCAGTGTTGACATTACCAGAAGGTACGCACGGTTTTGTTGGGTATTGTGATGCGTCCAGAGTTGGACTGGATTGTGTATTGATGCAGAATGGCAAGGTTATATCTTATTCCTCCAGTGTCACGACCCAGGGGTACCCCCTAGACGTAACATGGCTTATAGAAGCCCGAAGGACTCCATACAAGCCACTTAGTCCTCATAACATAAGAAATAGAACAATAAGAGTAAAACAATAGTTCAAGTCCAAAATATTTTATAAAACGAAAAGAGAAAGTCTAGACTCTTGTCTCATCATAGCCATCTAATATAATAGAATGAAATTGGGCCTAGCTCTACATCATGTCCAAAAGAGAAATACATGAAAGAAACTGAAAACAATAAACTCCGTCCTCGAAGCATGAGGACTCACCAAAGCTTGGGAAATCATGAACTCAACTACTAGCCACGAGACTCGGAAACCTGTCTGTTGGACCCTACATTTGGGAAAATATAGGCAAGAGTATGCGTTAGTACAAAACAATGTAACAAGTATGATAGCCATGCATAAAATTTTAAAACATGCTAAAAGGGACATTTCATTTCATGACATGAAATTTGACCAAGTTAAACATTATATAAAAGAGTCATAAAACATAGGTCATAAAATCATTGTCAATTCAAGCTAACTTCATCTTTAAAACCTTTGAACTCATGTGAGATACTTCTTGAAGTAACCTTAGTTCATTATTACTTGTGGGGAATTATCCTTAACCGATCCACTAGCTAATCAACATATGGGAGCATATTGTTATGAGATAAGGAGATTGCTACTAGAAACCTGACCTCTACTACGGGAGAACTTCCATCTCACGAGATTGCTTTGGAAACTCAGCCTCTACTACAGGAGAGCTACCATCTCATTATCAATATCCATTCGGTGCTAAGCATAAATCCCACAAAATAGTCATTTCTTACTTGACCTTATTATTCATGGAAAGGTGCCCTTGGACAACCAATCCAAGGTAATTTCATTAGGATATCTCCTTAGACCATGCGTGAGAAAATCTTTCACCGCCCATGATCTTTTAAAATAGTCTTTAATCTTTGATTCAATTAGGTGAGAAAACCTTTCAACCTAAGAATCCTTTCTATGTGAGAAAACCTTTCACATCATGCTTAGGTATGTTTATGAGAATGTCCTTTCAACAACACAACAAAAACACAAAAACAACATCATCAATGATACTTTACTCTCAAAGCATCCTTAAAACATTTGCATAGATTTCATAAGAAAATGCATGTCTATAATTTACCTCTTGAGGTGCAAAATCGAGTTATTATTGTATTTTTAAATACATTGAGTTATTACCTACTGTTTTAAAAGCTTTATTTATAATGCATCTTGATTGTTGCTTTTATATTGAACTGAGTTGAGTATTTTTGAGTTTGAGTATCTTTGAGTATCTTTGAGTATCCTTGAGTATCCTTGAGTTGAGTTGAGTTTAGATGAGGTGAGTATGTTCTTCCTGTTTATCAGTTCAAGCTTATGTCTGTGCTTTAGAGTTCCCCTGGCATGCTCGTACATTCCATGTACTGACGCCATTTGGCCTGCATCTTTTTATGATGCAGATACAGGAGTTCAGGGTCATCAACAGGCGCACCGTTGATACCACTTGCAGTTCCAGAGTTGCTTTGGTGAGCCTTCTTGCATCCGGAGGATTCACTTCTATTTTCAGTTTTGTTAAGATGTCGTGGATCTTGTACCGACGTCTATCCTAGTTATTAGAGGCTTCATAGACATTAGTTCTTTGAGGAGTCTTTTCCATTTCTAGTGTTAAATGTTTGAGACTTGAGTTGCCTTCTTTTGGCCAGTTGAATGTTCTTATACATTTCTGAGTTTATTTATCTTAAGACTAATGAGTAAAGCTTTACTTTTGAGTTCATATGTTGTTGAGTAAGTCTTTCGCTGAGATTTGAGACAGGCCAAGGGTTCGCTTGGGGCCAACAATGATTTTCCTGTGCCGGCCACGTCCAGGGTGTAGGCTCGGGGTGTGACAAACTTGGTATCAGAGCATAAGGTTCAAGAGTCTAAGGGTGTCAATGAAGACGTGTCTGTAGAGTCTTAGTTATCAGTGTGAAGCGCTCCACATCTATAATTAGGAGGCTACGACATTTAGGAACTATCTCACTTCGTTCATACTCTTTTCGTGCAATAGAGTTCAACTCTATAAAAGTTTCTTTATAATTGATGCTTGCGCGTATCTTTCAGATCATGCCTCCACGAAGAGTTGTTCGAGGTCGTTCTGCTAGGAGAAATTCTAATCCTCGAGATCAAGGGGTCCCCAATGCACTAGAAGTGCAACCCCAAGGAGAGGTCACTAATGCTGAGTTGCGGGAAGCTATCCGGATGTTGAGTAAGGTTGTGACCAACCAAGCTGGGCAACAAAATGGGGTTTGATAGGATGTGGCTGATATATCCAGAATCCATGAGTTCTTGAGAATGAATCCTCCAAACTTCACCGGTTCAAGTGTCACTAAGTATCTGGCAAATTTTGTGGAAGAGTTGCAGACAGTGTTTGAGGTTATGCATGTCGCGGATGCTGAGCGTGTGGAGTTAGCTGCGTACCAACTGAAGGGTGTTTCTAGAATTTGGTACGACCAATGGAAGAAGAGACGAGCCGAAGAAGAACTAATGGTGAGTTGGGCTGTGTTTGAAAGTGCCTTCATGGGGCGTTTATTTCCCCGTGAGCTGATAGAGGCAAAGGTAAGAGAATTCCTCACTCTTAAGTAGGAATCCATGAGTGTGCATGAGTACAGCCTCAAGTTCACGCAACTGTCCCGTTATACTCCGGAGATGGTTGCTAATAGGAGGAGTAGATTGAGCTTGTTTGTATCTGGGTTGTCTTGTCTGTCAAGCAAAGAGGGTGAGGCAGTTATGTTGATAGGAGACATGGACATAGCAAGGCTTATGATCCATGTGCAGCAGGTTGAGGAGGACAAGTTGAGAGATAGGGAAGAGTTCTGTAACAAGAAGGTTAAGACATCAGGTAATGAGTCTGGGAAGCATAAGGGTAATGCGAACCGATCATCTTTTCAATAAAAGCCAACAAGACCTACACCATCATCTGCTAGTGCACATGCACTAAAGAACAGATGTGAGTTTAGGAACCAAAATTCGCAGAACTTTAGAGCTAGACCTACTCAATCTCAAGGTAGTGTGGCACAAGGGGCCAACTGGCTCCTGCATGTGCTAAGTGTGGTAGGAACCACCCATGAGCGTGTCGTGATGGCTGCACTGGTTGTTTCAAGTGTGGTCAGACATGTCACTTCCTGATAGAGTGCCCTAAGAACAGGCAGGGTAGTGGTAATGGGGGCAATAGAGCCCAATCTTCTTCAGCGGCTCCGGCAGACAGAGCTGCACCTAGAAGAGCTACTTCAGGGACAGGCGGAGGAGCAAACCGTCTGTATGCTATCACCAGTCGCCAAGAGCAAGAGAATTCACCTGATGTTGTCACTGGTATGATCAAAATCTTTACTTTTGATGTATATGCATTGTTTGATCCAGGTGCAAGTCTATCTTTTGTGACTCCGTATATTTCTATGAGTTTTGATATTCTTCCCGAGCAACTTCTTAAGCCCTTCAGTGTTTCCACACCTCTTGTTGAGTTTATTCTAGCTGAGAGAGTTTATCATGATTGTACCATTTCTGTCAATCACAAGGACACCATGGCTGACTTAATCGAGTTAGACATGGTGGAGTTTGATGTTATTCTAGGTATGGACTGGCTTCATGCTTTTCATTCCTCAGTTGATTTTAGAACTCGATTAGTTAAGTTCCAGTTTCCTAATGAGTCAGTTACTGTGTGGAGGAATAGTTCAGTTTTGCCTAAGGGTCATTTTATTTCGTACCTTAAGGCAAGAAAGTTAGTTTCCAACGGGTGCATCTATCACTTAGTCTGAGTTAATGACTCTAGTGTTGTGACACCGCCTATTTAGTCAGTTCCAGTTATGAGTGAGTTTCAGAGTTCTTTCCATATGATCTTTTTGGAGTCCCTCGTGAGAGAGAAATAGACTTTGGTATAGATATTCTTCCTGATACTCGACCTATTTCTATTCTGCCATATAGAATGGCTCCAGCTGAGTTAAAAGAGTTGAAAAACCTTCTTGATAAAGGTTTCAATCGACCAAGTGTCTCACCTAGGGGAGCTCGGGTCTTATTTGTGAGGAAGAAATATTGCTCTCTTAGGATGTGTATTGATTACTGCCAATTGAACAAGGTAACTATAAAGAATAAGTATCCACTTCCGAGAATTGATTATATTTTTGATCAACTTCAGTGTTCCACTTGTTTTTCTAAGATAGACCTCAGATCTGGATATCATCAGTTGAGAGTAAGGGAAAGTGACATCCCAAAGACAGCATTCAGGACCCGCTATGGTCATGATGAGTTTCTTGTCATGTCTTTTGGCTTGACCAACGCTCCTGCAGCGTACATGGATCTTATGAACAGAGTATTTAAGCCATATATGGATATGTATGTTATCGTGTTCATTATTGACATTCTAATTTATTCGAGGAATAAGGAAGATCATGCTAGTCATCTCAGAATAGTTCTCCAAACTCTAAAGGATAAGGAGTTGTATGCCAAATTTTCCAAGTGTGAGTTTTGGCTTGATTCAATGGCGTTCTTAGGCCCCATTATTTCTGGTAAAGGGATTCGAGTTGATACTCAGAAGATTGAGGCAGTGCAGAACTGGCCCAGACCCATATCTCCAACGGATATAAGGAGTTTCTTGGGATTGGCTAGTTATTATAGGAGGTTTCTCAAGGGGTTTTCATCTAATTCATCCCCATTGACAAAGTTGACTCAAAAGACCGCAAAGTTTCAATGGTATGAATCTTATGAGAAAAGCTTTCAGGAATTGAAAACGCGATTGACTACTACCCCAGTGTTGACCTTACCAGAGGGTACACGAGGCTTTGTTGTGTATTGTGATGCATCCTGAGTTAGACTGGGTTGTGTATTGATGAAAATGGCAAGGTTATGGCTTATGCCTCCAGACAGCTTAAGATTCACGAGAAGAATTACCCAACCCATGATCTAGAGTTGGTTGTTATAGTGGTTGCCTTGAAAATATGGCGTCACTATCTCTATGGTGTTCATGTAGATGTGGTCACTGATTACAAGAGTCTTCAGTATGTATTTAGTCAGAAAGAGCTTAATCTTAGACAGAGAAGGTGGTCGGAGTTACTCAAGGATTATGACATGAGTATTCTCTATCACCCAAGTAAGGAAAATGTTGTTGATGATACTTTGAGCAGGTTATCTATGGGTAGTACTGCCCATGTTGAGGAGGGCAAGAAAGAATTGGCCAAAGATGTGCACAAACTTGCACGATTGGGAGACCGGTTGTTGGATTCCAATGAAGGTGGAGTGGTGGTGATGAATGGGGCGTGACAAACCAAGTTTGTCATGCCCCGAGCCTACACCCTGGACGTAACTGGCACTCAAGAACCATTTCTAGTCCCCAAGCGAACCCTTGGCCTGGCTCAATACTTAACAGAAGACTTACTCAACAATGCATGAACTCAAAATGAAGGTTTCTTCTCAAATAACCTCAAAATAGATAACTCAGAACATTTTAAAGAAAACATTCAACTAGCCAACAGAGGCAACTCATGTCTCGAACATTAATAATTGAAAATGAAAAAGACTTCTCAAAACTCTACTGTCTACGAAGCCTCTAACAACTATGATGGAAGTCGGGAAATGACCCACGACATCCCAGTACGACTGAAACTAAATGTGGAACCCTCTGAAGCAAGGAGGCTCACCAAAGTAACTCTTGAACTGCAAGTGGTATCAACTGAGCACCTGTTGATGACCCTAGTTACTTGTATCTGCATCATGAAAGATGCAGGCCCAATGGTGTCAGTACATGGAATGTATGAGCATGTAAGGGGAACACTGAACATAACATAAAAGCTTGAACTTGGAAAGAATGAAACATACTCACCTCATCTCCACTTAACTCAACCTCAACTCATGGATACTCAACTCAATACAGTATAAAAACAACAATAAAGATGCAGTTTATATAAAGCGTTTAAAACAGTAGATAACAACTCAATGTATTTAAAAATATAATAACAACTCTTTACTATTATTAGGGAGAATCTCTAACCGACAACCATCACTATGAGCTATGTGTTGGTACACCGTCTCGCCCACGCTTCCAGAACTGTCCTATACCTTGCAAGAGTATACGACATCCTCAACTAAGTGGATCCACTAACCTATGCTTAAAAGTTGTCACGACCTAGGGGTACCCCCTAGATGTAACATAGCGTATAGAACCCCGAAGGACTCCATACAAGCCACTTAGCTCTCATAACATAAGAAATAGAACAATAAGAGTAAAACAATAGTCCAAGTCTAAAAAGTTTTTATAAATGAAAAGCTGAAGTCTACAACACTTGTCTCATCATAACCATCTAATACAATAGAATGAAATTGGGCCTAGCCCATACATCATGTCCAAAAGTAAAATACAATAAAATGAACTAAAACAATGAAAGTCCGTCCTCAAAGCATGAGGACTCACCAAAGCTCAAAATGTCACAAGTCAACCTCTAGCCACAAAACTCAGAAACTTGACTGTCGGACCCTACATTTGGGGAAATGTAGGTAAGAGTATTCGTTAGTACAAAAAAATGTACTAAATATGATATCCATGCATAAAACATTTAAATCATGCTAAAAAGGACATTTCATTTCATGACATGCAATTGACCAAGCTAAAACATGATATAAGAGAGTTAGAAAACATAAGTCATAAAACCATGGTCAATGCAAGCTAACATCATCTTTAACACATTTGAACTCCTATGTGATACTTCTTGAAGTAACCTTAGTTCATTATTAATGTGGGGAATTAGCCTTAACCGACATAGAGACCATGTGAGCTATAACATGATCCCCCGGTGACTCCCACAATGGAAAGGGTTGTCCTACTTGCCAAGGTAGAACCATGAACGTCTAGCTTAAGTAGATCCACTAGCTAATGTCTACTTTAGACAATCATCCTATGGGAGCACATAGGTAAGGGATAAAGAGATTGCTTCTAGAAACCCGACCTCTACTAACGTGAGAGCTTCCATCTCAATATTCTCTCGGTGCTAAGCTAAATCCCACGGAATAGTCATTTCTTACTTTGACCTTATTATGTATCCTAGGATAACCAATCCAAGCTAGTTTCATTAGGATAGCTCTTACTCTTTGATTCCTTTAGGTGAGAAAACCTTTCAACCTAAGAATCCTTTTTATGTGAGAAAACCTTTCACATCATGCTAGTATGTGTTTATGAGAATATCCATTCAACAACACAACAACAACATCATCATTGGTACTTTACTCTCAAAGCACCCTTAAAACATTTGTATAGATTTCATAAGAAAATGCATAACTCCATAATTTACCTCTTGAGGTTCAAAACCCACTTTCAATCCTCAATGCTTAGAAAACATGTGCTAGATATGGATTTGATCATAAATTCATGTAAAAATAGTAATACATGCTTAATTTCATAAAACTTTTCCTTTACAGTCAAAATCCCACATCACATGATTCATGACTTGAAAACATGGGGGTTGCATGGGTTCATGGGGAAATCATCATAAAATCATAGTATTTCATCAATTCATGCATAAGAGATCACAATTCAATTATTTAAATCAATATTGAAGAGGACCCATGACAATTGAAGAAAACTCTAAGTCAATTGGAGAATTCTAACTTTGTAAATTGGAGAATATGGGAACTCCATGGATGAAAACTATCATACCTCAATGCCCAAAGCTTATCTTCAATGGAGTAATTGAGGCTTGACCTTGATCCTAGCTTGAATCCTTTCTTCTTCTTCTTCAAGTTTCTAGAGAGATAATATTTTGGGGAGGAAGAACTTTGATTTTCTTTTGGGTTTTGGAAATAATGACTTGAATGGGTGAGTTTTGGGGTTAAAATCACTTATATATGGGTCCTAGGCTTGGATAAAATGGCATAGCTTTGATTCACTTAAAACTGAAAAAGACCCAAAAACCCCTGAACTGATAACTGTCAACTCACTTCCACGAGGGGCACCACAGCCCGTCAAGGGTCACACGGCCCGTAGTAGTGCCCGTGGTCCCTTGATCAGTGGCTAGGTTGCCACCCCCTTTTCCCTAAAAAACTAAGTCATAACCACGGTGCCTCCTACGGCCCGTGGTGGTCTTCACGAGCCGTATAGTGGCTCGTAGGGAGGGTCCTATTTTGGGGCAGTGTAGCCTAGCTACTGCCTAGCCTACCATGAGCATCACCACGGCCCGTGGTGCTTAACATGAGTCGTCATGGTGGCCGTGGAAGGTAAGGCTGTGGTTGGTAAAGGCTTGCCCAAGCTTTTCTTCCTTGGCTCTTGCCCTTTCACTTAGCCCTAGCTAGCCTATTAGATTCTGAGGTGTTACATTATCTTCCCCTTGGGAACATTCGTCCTCGAATGGCATTCTAGAAACCTCTTGAAAGAAAAGACTCAATACTAGCAGCCCATCATGCATGCAATCTCATCAAAATGCACAAAATCAAGGAGGCAACATCATCTCCAAGCTAAACATACTTAATGCACCATAAGGAAAGTAGGAACTAGACCTAACAAACCAATATGCATAAAATTACAAGATTTCTCATCTTCAAGGAGGAACTAGTTTCTCCAAGCTAAAAGCATGCTCAACACAATCTCATGGAGCCTATATGCAATTTGTTCTCAAAAAGCATAGCTAAAGCATGTTCATCAGTTCATCTCATGAAGTCTATTGGCAACTCATACTCAATGCACAACAACATGAGGAAAATCAATCATGTAACCTCACTTTCTTTCAAAACACAAGTTTTTCATGAACATGCATAACATAATGAAATCATGGCAACACATAAAACACATGACTTCAAAACAAAGGACAAACCAAGAGGAACTCATTACCTCAAGCTAGAGTAGGAGTAGAAGGAAAATGATGAGGATATCGGGATATGATATCGGACTAGGCCTCCCATGTAGCACCCTCAACTAAATGATTCCTCCATAATACTTTAATGGAAGCAACTTCCTTGTTTCTCAACTTCTTTACTTGTGGGTCCAAAATCTCAACCGAAACTTCCTCATAAGAAAGACTTTCATCAACTCCCAACCCTTCTAAGGGAACTATGGATGTCGGATCTCCAACACACTTCTTAAGCATAGAGACATGGAAAACTGGATGCACCGATGCCAACTCATTTGGCAAATCTAATTCATAAGCAACCTTACCAACACGTCTAAAAATTTGATATGGGCCTACATGCCGGGGACTAAGCTTCCCTTTCTTACCAAACCTCATTACACCTTTCATGGGTGAGATTTTCAAGTAAATCCAATCAAGAACATCAAACTCAAGATCTCTTCTTCTCACATCGGCATATAACTTTTGCCGACTTTGAGCCGTTTTCAACTTTTCTCTTATAAGCCGAACTTTCTCTATGGCCTCATGTACCAACTCGGGACCTATTAGGGTAACATCACCCACCTCAAACAAACCTATGGGAGATCTACACCTCCTACCATATAGAGCCTCAAATGGAGCCATATCAATACTCGAGTGATATCTATTATTATAAGCAAACTCAATCAATGGCAAATGGTCATCCCAATTGCCCTTGAAATCAATAACACAAGCCCTTAACATATCGTCCAAAGTTTGGATAGTACGCTCCTCTTGCCCATCGATTTGGGGATGAAAGGTCATACTAAGCTTAACACGAGTACCAAGACCCTTTTGGAATGACTTCCAAAACTGAGAAGTGAATTGGGTACCACGATTGGAAATAATGGACAAAGGCACTCCATGAAACTTTACCATTTCTCTCAAGTACATCTTGGCATAGTCCTCCGCCGTATAAGAAACTTTGATGGGAAGGAAATGAGCCAATTTTGTCATTTGATCTACTATCACCCAAATCGAATCATCTTGTTGCTGGGTGCGAAGCAAACCGACAATAAAGTCCATGCTCAAATCTTCCCACTTCCAAGTAGGAATGCTAATATCTTGGGACAAACCTCCCATAAATCACGGTACATCTTGGTGGCTCCCGGGTGAATGGAATACCGCGAACTATGGGCTTGTGACAAGATCTGTTCCCTCAAGTCATCAATATTCGGAACACATAAACGACCTTGATATCTAAGTACACCATCTCCCCCTTGGGAGAAAGCCTCAACGGATTTCTTAAGCACCGCTTCTTTCAATTCCACCAAAATTGGATCAAGACCTTGATTGGCTTTCATATCCGCCACAAAAGACGATTCGGACCCATTGTGAACCATAACACAACCCTTGGTGGATTCCACTAGTTGAACATCTAATCGGGCCAATCTATGAACATCTCGAACCAACTCTTTCTTCTCTTCTTCAATATGATCCACACTACCCATAGAAAACCAACTAAGAGCATCCGCTACCACATTAGCTTTACCGGGGTGATAGAGAACACTCATGTCATAATCTTTCAATAACTCAAGCCACCTTCTTTGGAGAAGATTTAGATCTTTTTGATTAGACACATAATACAAACATGTATGGTCGGTAAACACATCTACATGAACTCCATACAAATAGTGCCTCCAAATCTTTAAGGCAAAAACAACCGCTGCTAGTTCAAGGTCATGGGTAGGATAATTCTTCTCATGAATCTTAAGTTGCCTTGAGGCATAGACAACCACTTTCCCATTTTGCATAAGCACACACCCTAGACCAATCCTTGAGGTGTTACAATAAACCACAAAACCATTTGTCCCTTCCGGTAAGGTCAACACCGGAGCGGAAGTAAGTCTATCCTTCAACGCTTGAAAACTCTTTTCACATAACTCAGTCCATATGAACTTAGCCTTCTTTTGAGTCAATGTCGTCAAAGGAGAGGCAATTGAAGAGAATCCCTCAACAAACATTCTATAGTAATCGGCTAAACCCAAGAAACTTCTAATATCCCAAGGAGTTAGAGGTCTAGGCCAACTCTTGACCACATCGGTCTTCTTAGGATCTACCTCAATACCCTTACTTGAAACAATATGACCAAGGAAAGCTACGGACCTTAACCAAAATTCACATTTGCTAAACTTTGCAAAGGGTTGTTGGTCATTAAGAACTTGCAACACGATTCTCAAATGATCAACATGCTCATTCTCACTTTTCGAATAGATCAAAATATCATCAATGAACACAATCACAAACATGTCAAGATATTGTCTAAACACCCTATTCATCAAATCCATAAACGCCGTCAGAGAATTAGTCAACCCAAACGATATTACCAAAAACTCATAATGACCCTACCGAGTTCGAAAAGCCATCTTCGGAATATCATCTTCTTTCACCCTCAATTGGTGATAACTCGACCGAAGGTCAATCTTAGAGAAATAACATGCTCGTTGAAGTTGGTCAAATAAATCATCTATCCTTGGGAGAGGATACTTATTCTTAATGGTCATCTTATTCAACTGACGATAGTCAATACACATACGAAGAGAACCATCTTTCTTTCTAACAAACATAACTTAAGCACCCCATGGAGATATACTCGGTCGGATAAAATTCTTATCCAACAAATCTTTCAATTGTTCTTTCAACTCCTTAAGTTCTGCCGGAGCCATTCGGTAAGGAGGAATAGAAATAGGTTGCATATCTGGGAAAAGGTCAATACCAAAGTCTATTTCCTGCTCAGGAGGAATACCGAATAGATCATCAGGGAACACTTCTGAAAACTCATTATCAACGTGGACCAACTCAAGAGAAGGGGTTTTGAAATCTACATCCCTCACCCTAACTAGATGGTAAATGCAACCCTTAGAGATGATCTTTCTAGCTTTAAGACGAGACAAACTGACCCTTAGGCATAGAATTTCCACCCTTCCATTCTAGGACAGGCTCATTCGGGAAGTGAAACTTGACTACACGAATCCTACAATCAATCGAAGCATAACATGAGTGCAGCCAATCCATACCAAGAATAACATCAAAATCTAACAAATCAAGCTCTACCAAGTCAACAAGAGTAACTCTATGGGACAAGGAAACGGGACACATTCTATATACCCTCTTAGCCACAATAGAATCACCAACAAGAGTAGAGACACAAAAAGAATCTAACAACACATCGGGGAGCACATCAAACCTCATAGCCACATATGGCGTCACAAAAGATAAAGTAGCACCGGAATCAAGCAAAGCATATACATCAACTCCATGAACTCTGACTATCTCTTGAATATATAATCTGGCATAATCTTCTGCTGAAAAAGCGGTTTTTACCAGTAAGAAATGGGTTGATTTAGTCATTCGATCTACAATCACCCAAATCAAATCATGTTGCCTGTGAGACCGCGACAATCAAGTAATGAAATCCATATTGATCATCTCTCACTTCCATTCCAGAAGATCTATGTTCTGAGCCATACCACCGGGCCTTTGGTGCTCTACCTTGACTTGTTGGCGATTCAGGCACTTAGCAACAAACTCTGCAATACACCTCTTCATGCTACTCCACCAATATACTTCTCTCAAGTCGCGGTACATATTTATGGAACCAGGATGGATAGAATACCTGGAGCTATGAGCTTCCTTTATGATACTCTCTTGGAGTTCATCCACCTTTGGCACACATAATCTACTTTGATACCTCAACACTCCATCTCCCCCTTGTTCAAAATCCATCACTTTCTACTTATGAATATTTTCCTTTAATTATTGGTCTTATTTCTCTTTTACTTCAGACACTAGTGATGATTCAGCCCCATTCATCTGTGTCTCCATCATTTAAGATAGAGGTGCGCCATTCACTACACAATTTTGGAAGTATTTCCAGAAAGGTTTGGGTTCGAAGGTAAATTTGAGTACTACTTTCCATCCTCAGACTGATGGTCAAGCAGAGCGTACGATTCAAACTTTAGAGGATATGTTGAGAGCTTGTGTGCTCGATTTCAAACGTACTTGGGATGATCACCTACCTCTCATAGAATTTGCTTACAATAACAGTTATCACTCTAGTATCAAGATGGCTCCTTATGAGGCTCTTTATGGGAGAAGATATAAATCTCCTATTAGATGGTTTGAGGTTGGTGAAGCTGGGTTGATAGGACCAGACTTGGTTCATCAAGCTATGGAGAAAGTGAAAATCATTCAAGAAAGGTTGAAAACAATGCAAAGTCATCAGAAATCCTATGCAGATGTTCGGAGAAGAGACTTGGAGTTTGAGGTGGAAGATTGGGTTTATTTGAAGATTTCACCCATGAAGGGTATTATGAGATTTGGTAAGAAGGGGAAACTTAGCCCCCGGTATATTGGTCCTTACAAGATATCCAAGAGGATTGGCAATGTAGCTTATGAGTTGGAACTACCACCAGAGTTTGCAGTAGTCCATCCGGTGTTTCACATTTCTATGTTGAAGAAATGTATGGGTGATCCCTCACTTACCATACCTAAAGAGAATATTGGTATTAAGGATAGCCTATCTTATGAGGAGATTCCCATTCAGATTCTAGATCGACAGGTTCGCAAGTTGAGAACCAAGGAGGTAGCATCAGTCAGAGTCTTATGGAGGAATCAGTTTGTTGAGGAAGCTTCTTGGGAGGCTGAGGAGGATATGAATAAGAGATACCCACACCTCTTTTCTTCCGGAGAAATTCGAGACCAAGGTAATAACTTCTTGTAAAACACTATTTAAATTGATATGCTATGTTGTGTTAAATTGCATGTTGGGTGTTTGAGTTGGGTGTTAGATCTTCCACCCTCATTTGTACTTAGAGTAATATCATTCGAGGATGAATGATCCCAAGGCGGAGATATTGTAACACCTCGGTCTCGGAAAGAGCTAAATTTAGAAACACCTATATTGGGAATTTTGCAAGTTAGTCTTGAATTTTGAGTTTTGGGTCAACTTCAAACAACAATAACTTTTAGCTCAGGATGATTTAGATGGCCCATAAGGTATCAAATGAAAGATCGTTGAATCCTCTTTCCAACGCCACTGAGTTTGTTAAATACCAAGTTCGTATGAGGGAGATATGCTCGTTTGAGTACAACCTGTCCAGTTAAAGATCTTCACCCATTTTAAGGAGTGGTATTTTGGTATTTTCCTTACCCCATTAGCCTTAAACTTTTTTTAACCCTTTTAGGGGTATAAACTGATTGAAATCAGTTTTAGTCATTCCAAAATAGCTTAGGGTTTTGTGGAGAGAAGTTCAAGAGGAGAAAAGGAAGAACGATCAAGATTCTTGCGAAGCTTTAAGGATTTTTGCCAAGAATTTGACTCTTTAGAGGTATCGAAGCTGTCATTGTAACACCCCGTAACCTTAAGAGGGAATTTTAGCATGTTTTAAAGTTTCCAAGTGTCACCCACGAGGCCACCCACGCCCCGTGGTTGGACCCACACCCCGTAGGTGGGTAGTATGGGTGGACACCAAGGAGATTCTGCCCAAAAAAAGTGACCCACGGCAGGACCCATGCCCCGTGGGTAGGTCAACGCCTCGTGGATGGGGTCTTAGGTATAATCCCAAAGTTCATACTCCCAAAACCCAAACCACGCCCAACCAGTATGGGCCGTAGGTCCACATACGCCCCGTGGTTGGGGTCTCGTGGATGGGGCAGTGAGGGGTTAGTTGAGGACTTAATGGAACTTTTCAGTTTTAATTAGGATTAAGTGGTGTCGTGTTACCTTAATCTAGGCCACCTATATAAAGACTTTAGACCCCTAAATTAAGTCATTTAAGTCATTCTCTAAACTCACCAAAAAGAAACTCTCCCAAATATTCTCTCTCTAGAAAGAAGAAGAAGAAAGAGAAGAAGAAGAAGAAGAAGAGGGTTCAAGCTAGGTCAAGTCTCCAATCTTCCAAGCTTTGTGAGGCCTTTTTAATCAAGGTATGAT
Source organism: Solanum etuberosum (assembly GCA_029582245.1). Classification (NCBI taxonomy): domain Eukaryota; kingdom Viridiplantae; phylum Streptophyta; class Magnoliopsida; order Solanales; family Solanaceae; genus Solanum; species Solanum etuberosum. The sequence goes on from JAJONR010002130.1 coordinate 31,820, forward strand.
AGATCTTCATCCATGGACATCTTCCATCCATGGAGTTCCCTAGAATTCCCCAATTTGATGAAGAATCCCCCCAATTCAATTTAGGGTTTCTTCAATATTATGGGTTATGATATATGTTGATCCAATTGAGTGGATATTGATTGTTTATGATTGAATTAGTAGTGAATCAAGTTATTATGATGAAATTACATGTTTTGTATGCCTAACCCTAGTCTAGATGATGAAATTGAAGTAATGTGGGTTATGCCTTAAAAAGGAAAATTGAGGAATTAGAGATAATCTTCTAGGGTTGATGACATATATAGTAATTGCTTGAGAGTAAAAGCATGTCGATATGAATTGAAAGAGATTAAAGTATACATGTTGAATCATGGTGAGTAAATGTTGGCTTTAAGCCTATATGATGACATATGATTAGAATTGATTAAGAATGAAACATGTGAGTAAAATGCCTTGAGACTTAGGCCTATGAGGTGCTTATGAGAGGTATTGCTTAAGAGTAAAGCTTGTAACTATGAATGATGATTCCTAGGGCTTTGAGGGTAAAGCTAATGTGTTGAATTATGAATGTTAAGGCTTTGAGAGTGAAGCTTGCATGAGAATGGAAGACTATAGATAGAATTGTTGTGGAAGTACTTTACCCACCTAATCTACCTTATGAATGTTTGATTGTACGGAGTGATAGAATCACTTGAGTTATGATGATATCCATGTCTAACGCTAAAATTCTAGATGTGATGATTGAAAGAAAAACTTGAACCTCAAGGAGGTAAGGTATGAGATTTGTGCATGTTTTATGAAATCTATGTATATTCTTTAAGAACACTTTGAGAGTGAAGTATCTATTATTATGATGTTGTTGTTGTGTTGTTGAAAAGATATTCTCATATACACACCTATGTATGAATATGGTATAATATGAAAGGTTTCTCACATAGAATGATTCTAGGTTTAAAGGCTTGCTCACCTAAAATGAATCTAAGTCCAAGGACTATGAGATGTAATAAGGTTTGAGGTGATTCCCCAAGGGACCTTCATATGAGAGGAATGTGAGGTGATTTCCCTTATTCCTAAATAGATAAACATGAGGTGATTACCCATGTCATGATATGAGAAGTGTGAGGTGACTACCCTTAATATATGACTACTAAAGCAAGGCAAGACGTGATTACCCATTAGCCTTTCTAGTGATATGGAGGCGAATACCTATATCATAATATGGTGGACATGGAGGCGAATACTTATGATCCTTATAACATGATGTGGAGGTGAATACCTACATCATACCATATTATTACATGGAGGTGAATACCTATGATCCTTATAAAATGATGTGGAGGCGAATACCTATGATTCCTTAATATGAATATGGAGGTGAATGCCTATGATTTCTTAAATAAGGCCAAAGGTGAATACCCATTAGTCTTCATAATGGGTATAGAGGTGAATCCCCTTTGTCTTGAAAAGTAATGATGAACTAAGACATGCTTAAAGAAGCATCTTGTAGTGTTCAAAGGTTTTAAAACAGGGACTAGTCCCCAACTAATAAGTTTGTTTATGATGAAACAAGGTTACTTCAAGGAAGTATCGTAGGTATATTTTTATATGAGATTTGCTTATGTGATGTATGCTTAGCTTGGATTGTTGCTATAGTTGCCTTCCTTGGTATGTTTGACTAAAGGTGAAGGTTCCCTTGTCTATGAGAAATAAGCTAAGGATGAGATCAAAAGATGACAAATATGTATGATGGCCTAAAGTGGTACTTAGTATGGGTGAGATTATGGGGTCTTATCCATGCATTGCACAAGTATGCTTTGAGGTTACTTATGAAGTGTTTCTCTTATGTTGTGAAGATCTAAGTATTGATTATGCCTATGCCTATGTTGTTATCTCTTATGCTTATAGCTTATGTCTTATGTTGGTTAATGCTTATGTTATGCTCTTGATGATGTTATGTTAGCTATCATATTAAGTACATTTTGTACTAACGCATACTCTTGCCTACATTCTTATTAAATGTAGGGTCCGACGATATTGAATTCCATCCTCGTGGCTAGGATCATAGTAGATCAAAGATCGAAGATTTGTGAGTCCTCATAACATTCGAGGATATAGCCACTATTTCCTTTATGTTCTTTCATTTTATGTTTAGACTATTGTATGGGCTGCGTCCCAAAGACATTTATGGTTCTTAGATGGTTTGAGACAAGTGTTATAGACTTCCGCTCATTTTTTTCTAAAAGACTTTGATTGTATGGAAAATGTTTTAAGTTTCCGCACCATTTTATATTACTTTATGTTATGATATGCTAAGTGGCTTGTATGAGGTCCTTTGGGGTCTTGTTCTCCATGTTACGTCTAAGGTGTACCCCTGGGTCGTGACAAACTTAATTATCAGAGCACAAGGTTTAGAATGGTTCTAGGATGTCTCAAAACTACATCTAGTAGAGTCTTGTTCATAAGTGTAAAGCGCGCCACATTTATGAATGGGAAGCTATTAGGTGATTAGGAAATATCACTTCTTCACTTCTCTAGGTCGTTCCATAGAGGTTAAATCTATAAGGTCTTTCTCCTAATCCTTACCCAATGGTCTACAGGATATGGCTACTACAAGGGCAAATGCTAGAAGGAATGAGGAAGCCATGGAGGATCAAGAAGTTCCTCCACAAGCTCCGATTGACCCTTTGGGTGAGAATGTGACTAATGTGGAGTTTAGGTTGGCTTTCCAAGTGTTAGCTCAAGCCGTAACGGCCCAAGCAAATGGATAGGTGGTAGCCCCCGTGAACCCTAATGTGAATTCGGCGGCTTCAAGAGTGAGGGACTTTGCTAGGATGAACCCTCCGAAATTTTATGGCTCCAAAGTGGAGGAGGATCCTAAGGGATTTATCGACGAGGTCTATAAGGTACTTGCTATTATGAGGGTGACTTCAATAGAAAATGTGGAGTAAGTCGCTTACCAATTGAAAGATATTTCTCAAGTGTGGTATGATCAATGGAAGGAAGGAAGGCCGATAGGAGTGGGACCCGTTGAGTGGTAAGTGTTTAAGTTGTCATTTCTTGATAGGTTCTTTCCCCTAGAGTTGAGGGAAGTTAAGATGCAGGAGTTCATTAACCTTAGGCAAGGTAGCATGAGTGTTAAGGAATATGCCTTGAGGTTTACCCAACTATCTAAGTACGCTCCTTCTATGGTGGCAGATTCAAGGGCTAAGATGAATAAATTTGTGATGGGGGTGTCCGACATGGTAGAAAAAGAATGTCGTACGACAATGCTCCATCATGATATGGATATCTCACGTCCTATGGTGCATGCCCAACAAATTGAGGAATTTAAACTCAAGGAAAAGAATAAAGATGCACAGAGGGCTAAAACCAGAGATGGAAACTTCTCCAACACAAGGTTCGATTGACAAGGTCGCCCTAGGTTTAGACAAAAGTTCCCCGGGCAAGGGCCCTCAAGTACTCCTAAGTTCAACCAAGAGAGGGTGTCTAACCCTAAGCCTCGAGGAGATGGTAGTGGAGTTCTATTACCCAGGTGTAATAAGTGTGATAGAAGGCATGAGGGTGAATGCTTAGCGGGTTCCAATGTTTGTTTTGGTTGTGGCAAGTTGGGCCACAAGATAAGGCATTGTCATACAGTTGCTAGAAATTAAGGAGATAGTCGTCGTAGGTCTCAACCCTACCCTTCATCCGGTCCAATTGGTTCAGGTGCGAGTGCCCCAAAGCAGAATAGGTTTTATGCACTTCAAGCTAGAGGTGAAGAAGGGTGTGCTCCCGATGTGGATCCCGGTATGTTGATAGCTTCTTAATTGATCGTTTATGCTTTTCTAGATTTTGTTTTTATTTTGTGATGGTTTGGTTGCACTCCTAGTATGCTCCTATGTGATTGTAGAACCCGTGTAGTCGAATTGCTAGTTCCCGAATAAGCCTATCCGAGAGTGGAAGGGGGAAGTCTATGTCATAAGTTTGGGTTATGTCTTTTCTTGAATGTTGACTTTGAGGGTTGCATGTACCACCTAGTTAAGGTGAGGGAGAAAGGTTCAAGTTTTGACCAACTCCAAGGAGCTAGTTACTCCTCTAAGATTGATCTTAGGTGTGGTCATTATGAGTAGGGTGTTTAGATAATACCTAGATATGTTCAGCTAGTAGACTCTACCAAGGTAGTGTTATGGTTAAGATGGTTTCGGATCGTCTTTTGTGTTAGATGTGAAAGTTAAGCAATGTATTGATCCGACCTTAGTAGAATTGGAAGCGACAGTGCTTGAAAAGTCCGTTGAGGCTTCCTTCCAAGGGGAAGATGGTGTGCTTAGATAGCAAAGGTCGTTGTGTGATCCTAATGTTTGTGACTTAGGCTTACTTGAAATATCCCACCCATGAAGGGTGTAGTGAGTTTACTATGAAAGGGAAGCTTAGTCCCCGTTTTGTAGGCCCATGAGAAACCTTGAGACATGTGGCTAGGGTGTTTATGAATTAGCTTTGCCTAGTGAGTGGCATCGGTGTATCCGGTTATCCATGTCTCTAGGTAGAAAATAGTGTGTTTGAGATTCGACACCCCTAGTTCCCTTAGAAGGTTTGAGAATAGATGAAAGATTTCCTATGAGGAAGAGTTCCTTATGGTTAGCTCCTTGTTTAGAAGGTCATGTGTGTTTTATGTGTTGCCATGATTTCTTTATATGCATGTTCATGAAATAACTTAAGTCTTGAAAGAAATGGCTTATGGGAATCGTTTTCCTCATGTTGTAGTGTGTAGAGTAGAGTTGCCTATAGAATTCATGAGATGAGTTGATGAACATGTTTAGATATGCTTTTTGAGATTGAATTGCATATGAGCTCCATGAGATTGTGTTGAGCATGATTTAGCCCGGAGATGGTAGTTCCTCCTTGAACATGAGTAGATGTTGAATCTCATGCATTTTGGGTTGATAGATGTAGTTCCAACTTCCTTGTGTTTCATGAGGCATGTTTAGCTTGGAGATGAAGTTCCTCCTTCGGTTATGCGCATTTAGATGAGTTGCATGCGTGATGGGTTGCTAGTCTAGAGTCGTGACCTTAAGAAGTGCCTAGAACGTCATTCGAGGACGAATGATCCCAAGGGAGAGATATTGTAACACCCCGTTGCCTTAAGAGGGAAGTTTAGCATGTTTTAGAGTTTCCAAGTGTCACCCACGAGGCCACCCACTCCCCGTGGTTGGACCCACGCCCCGTAGGTGGGCAGCGTGGGTGGACACCAAGGAGATTCTGCCCAAAAATAGTGACCTACGGCAGGACCCACGCCTCGTGGATGGGGTCGTAGGTCCAAGCCCAAAGTTCATACCCCCATAACCCAAACCACGCCCAATCAGTACGGGCCGTAGGTCCATCTACGCCCCGTGGTCGGGGTCTTGTGGATGGGGCAGTGAGGGGTTAGTTGAGGACTTAATGGAACTTTCCAGTTTTAATTAGGATTAAGTGGTGTCGTGTTACACTAATATAGACAACCTATATAGAGACTTTAGACCCCTAAATTAAGCCATTTAAGTCATTCTCTCAACTCACCAAAAAGAAACCCAATTCTCTCCCAAATATTCTCTCTCTAGAAAGAAGAAGAAGAAGAAGAGGGTTCAAGCTAGGTCAAGTCTCCAATCTTCCAAGCTTTGTGAGGGCTTTGTAAGCAAGGTATGATAGCTATTCATCCATGGACATCTTCCATCCATGGAGTTCCCTAGAATTCCCCAATTTGATGAAAAATTCCCCCAATTCGATTTAGGGTTTCTTCAATATTGTGGGTTATGATGTATGTTGATCCAATTGAGTGGATATTGATTGTTTATGATTGAATTAGTAGTGAATCAAGTTATTATGATGAAATTACATGTTTTGTATGCCTAACCCTAGTCTAGATGATGAAATTGAAGTAATGTGGGTTATGCCTTAGAAAGGAAAATTGAGGAATTAGAGATAATCTTCTAGGGTTGATGACATGTGTAGTAATTGCTTGAGAGTAAAAGCATGTAGATATGAATTGAATGAGATTCAAATATACATGTTGAATTATGGTGATTAAATGTTGGCTTTAATCCTATATGATGACATATGATTAGAATTGATTAAGAATGAAGCATGTGAGTAGAATGCCTTGAGACTTAGGCCTATGAGGTGCTTATGAGAGGTATTGCTTGAGAGTAAAGCTTGTAACTATGAATGATGATTCCTAGGGCTTTGAGGGTAAAGCTAATGTGTTGATTTATGAATGTTAAGGCTTTAAGAGTGAAGCTTGCATGATAATGGAAGACTATAGATAGAATTGTTGTGGAAGTACTTTACCCACCTAATCTACCTTATGAATGTTTGATTGTACGAAGTGATTGAATCACTTGAATTATGATGATATCCATGTCTAATGCTAGAATTCTAGATGTGATGATTGAAGGAAATACTTGAACCTCAAGGAGGTAAGGTATGAGATTTGTGCATGTTTTATGAAATCTATGTATATGATTTAAGAACACTTCGAGAGTGAAGTGTCTATGATTATGATGTTGTTGTTGTGTTGTTGAAAGGATATTCTCATATACACACCTATGCATGAATATGATATTATATGAAAGGTTTCTCACATAGAATGATTCTAGGTTGAAAGGCTTGCTCACCTAAAATGAATCTAAGTCCAAGGACTATGAGATGTGATGATGTTTGAGGTGATTCCCCAAGGGACCTTCATATGAGAGGAGTGTGAGGTGATTCCCCTTATTCCTAAATAGATAAACATGAGGTGATTACCCATGTCATGATATGAGAAGTGTGAGGTGACTATCCTTAATATATGACTTCTAAAGCAAGGCAAAAGGTGATTACCCATTAGCCTTTTTAGTAATATGGAGGCGAATACCTATATCATAATATGATGGGCATGGAGACGAATACCTATGATCCTTATAAAATAATGTGGAGGTGAATACCTGCATCATACCATATTAGGACATGGAGGTGAATACTTATGATCCTTATAAAATGATGTGGAGGTGAATACCTATGATTCCTTAATATGAACATGGAGGTGAATACCTATGATTCCTTAATATGAATATGGAGGCGAATGCCTATGATTTCTTAAATAAGGCCAAAGGTGAATACCCATTAGCCTTCATAATGGGCATAGAGATGAATCCCCTTTGTCTTGAAAAGTAACGATGAACTAAGACATGTTTAAATAAGCATCTCGTAGTGTTCAAAGATTTTAAAAGAGGGACTAGTCCCCAACTAATAAGTATGTTTATTATGAAACAAGGTTACTTCAAGGAAGTATCGTAGGTATGTTTTTATATGAGATTTGCTTATATGTTGTATTCTTAGCTTGGATTGTTGCTATAGTTGCCTTCCTTGGTATGTTTGACTAAAGGTGAAGGTTTCCTTGTATATGAGAAATAAGCTAAGGATGAGATCAAAAGATGACAAATATGTATGATGGCCTAAGGTGGTACTTAGTATGGGTGAGATTATGGGGTATTATCCATGCATTGCACAAGTATTCTTTGAGGTTACTTATGAAGTGTTTCTCTTATGTTGTGAAGATCTAAGTATTGATTATGCCTATGACTATGTTGTTATCTCTTATGCTTATAGCTTATGTCTTATGTTAGTTAATGCCTATGTTATACTCTTGATGATGTTATGTAAGCTATCATATTTAGTAAATTTTCTACTAACGCATACTCTTGCCTACATTCTTATCAAATGTAGGGTCCGGCGATATTGAATTCCATCCTCGTGGCTAGGATCATAGTAGAGCAAAGATCAAAGATTGGTGAGTCCTCATAGCATTCGAGGATATAGCCACCATTTCCTTTATGTTCTTTCATTTTATGTTTAGACTATTGTATGGGCTGCGTCCCAAAGAAATTTATGATTTTTAGATGGTTTGAGACAAGTGTTATAGACTTCCGCTCGTTTTTTTTTATAAAAAACTTTGATTGTATGGAAAATGTTTTAAATTTCTGCACCATTTTCTATTACTTTATGTTATGATATGCTAAGTGGCTTGTATGAGGTCCTTCGGGGTCTTGTACGCCATGTTACGTCTAGGGTGTACCCCTGGGTCGTGACAGTAATAGTTATGGGTTTGTTCACCCTCACACCAATAATGAGTTTCTTTTATGAATTCATCCATGAAATTGTGTATATTGTGAATCTTGTTGAGTTCTTGAGGTTTTGTGCTCATTCTTTAATAATGGATTTCTTGAGGCGAGAGTTGCGAATGAGTGTTGTTCGTGGTGGGTTTTGGTGTGGATTTCGTTGTGACTATGTTGGCTTTATGTTTCCAAAGGAGTTTGAAGGAATTCATTCGGTTCTAGATGAGTTAGGGCATGAGTTTGAGAAATAAAATTCGTCAAAATTGTAGGCAGGGGCTTGGGGCGGTGCTCCACCATAGCGCCCGAACTACTGCCGAGTAGTTTGGGGCCTAGAGCGGGTTACCACTCTATGCACCCCAAAAAGTGGTCGTAGTTTTGGGTCTGGCGCCCTGCACCACTCAGTGCGCTAGGGTCGCCAGGTCCCCTACCCTTCTGTCCTTTTTTCCGCGTTCGTTCCCTCGAATCGTACATATGTTCTCTACTTGATATTCACTTTTAAAATCTTCATTAATCCTTGAGAGATCATGCATATCCAATTCATAACTCTTGAATTCATAATTTAAATTCAAGATAGAGTTAAGAGTAAAGTTCGAGGAAGTTCTTTTGAGTCATTTGAGAAGTCTTTTGCAAACTTTTAAAAACTTATTTTAAGACTTGAATACGAGAATGAGGAGAGTTGAGTTTCATTTTTCAAAATGAATATATGGGAACTAAGTATTTCCAAGAGTAAATACTTTTTTATTTAAAAGTAGAGGAAACCTTGATTTCCAAATGAGTTCATGAGGAGTTGTTGAGCACTATCTCTTTTAAGAGAATCTTTTGAGTAATAATCTCAAAGTTGAGGATGAGGAAATGTTTTAAACATATGAGCATGAGTTATATTATTGGGAGTAGTATTGAGCACCGATATGGGGACGAGTTCAGACAACTCAAAGTCCTCATAAACCATGCATGCCAACATGGGTAAGGAGTCATACTTTTTAGATCATTCCTTATTACTTTTAAGCATAGCTTAGTGGATCCACTTAGTTGAGGATTTCTTATACTTCGACAAGGTGTAGGACAGCTCTGGCAGCGTGGTCGAGATGTTGTATAATCACATAGCTCATGGTGATGGTTGTCGGTTAGAGAATCTCACAAATAAGAGTAAAAGAGTTATTATTGTATTTTTATATACATTGAGTTATTATTACCAACTGTTTTAAAAGCTTTCTTTATAATGCATCTTTATTGTTGCTTTTATATTGAACTGAGTTGAGTATTTTAGAGTTTGAGTATCTTTGAGTATCCTTGAGTTGAGTTGAGTTGAGTTGAGATGAGGTGAGTATGTTCTTTCTGTTTATCAGTTCAAGCTTATGTCTGTACTTTAGAGTTCTCCTTGCATGTTCGTACATTCCATGTACTGATGCCATTTGACCTGCATCCTTTTATGATGCAGATACAGGAGTTCAGGGTCATCAACAGGCGCACCGTGGATACCACTTGCAGTTCCTGAGTTGTTTTGGTGAGCCTCCTTGCATCTGGAGGGATTTCACTTCTATTTTCAGTTTTGTTAAGATGTCGTGGGTCTTGTCCCGACGTTTATCATAGTTATTAGAGGCTTCATAGACAGTAGTGCTTTTTGAGGAGTCTATTCCATTTCTAGTGTTAAATGTTTGAGACTTGAGTTGCCTTCTTTTGGCCAGTTAAATGTTCTTATACATTTTTGAGTTTATTTATCTTAAGAATAATCAGTAAAGCTTTACTTTTGAGTTCATATGTTGTTGAGTAAGTCTCCGCTGAGAGTTGAGCTAGGCTAAGGGTTCACTTGGGGCCAACAATGGATCTCCAGTGTCGGCCACGTCCACGGTGTAGGCTCGGGGCATGACACTACTCTAAAATTTCTCTGAACTCATAAACTCATTTAGAAATCAAAGTTTCTCTTTCTCAATGTAACAAAATAATACATTTGGGACTACTTTGTTCCGTTATACTCTTTCTCAAATCATTTTTCAAACTCTTTCTCAAGACTCTTCTTTGCTTTCTCAAAACTCAGTTTCAAACAATTATGTTTGTTTAAAACATTCTCAATAAGAACTCAATGAATACTTAGGGATAGGGTTCATGCTGAAGAATAAACATGAACAATCAACTCAATAAATCTCAATGTACAATATACAACAATTCAATAATAAGGAATAGAAATTCAATAATCAGGAACTCAAGAACTCAAAATTCAACATCAACTAATCTCAACAATACTAAAATCTAAGGATAGAACCCTCGATTAATTTTTTACTGATTTGAAAGTAGATGTAGGTTGTGAAGACGAACTAGTCCAACAATATGATAGCCTTATATACCTGGAAGAATAAAGTTCTTGGAAAAATCGATGAAATTTGAAGAACACTTGAAAAACCTAGTATATTCTCCTCTTGGAACCTTGCTCTAAAGACTTAAGTGTTAATGAACGTAAAAAAGGTGGAAAATGTCGTTGTTTAGGCTTAGAATATGGGATAAAATGACATAGCTTAGGTACCAAACACATAGGGAAAAGACCGAAATGACCCCAACTTAAAAGCTGATGGATCCACCTATATGAAAGGCTACATGGACCGTTTAGGGCACCATGGCCCATGAAGCCAACCGTCCAGATGGCCCCTTGCTCGGAAGCCTTTAACAGTGTGGCAACATGCCTTAAATAAGCCATACAACTCTATACGGCCTGTATAGGGAGCCGTGCAGATGGCCTCAATCTCTTGGCTGACTTTAATGGTAGGACCACTTCCCCTAAACGGTTTGTGGACCCTTAAACGGTCCGTTTAGGGTTCCATGAAGGGTCCATGGTCCGTTTTGGGTTCGTGGACTTGCTTGTTAACTCATTTTATCCTTTCTCGAAGTACGAGGTGTTACATAATAATTCAAAAATTGTCCTAACTTATTTTCTTAAAATTTACATTCCAAAACTCCAAAGGTTAATTTAAATAACTTTTCAAGAAAGACTTAAAATGTTTTCAATTACTTAAAATGAAATTTAAATAATATATTTGTCTTTAGCTCCTGAAATATCAATAAATTTTGACCATAATCCTTATAATATTCTATTAAGCACCATAAATTTTTTATTAATTCAAATATTCATTTTTATCTTTTGCATGTGAAGATTTCACAAATTTTAAAAGTTATTGACTATTAAATTATTTAATTATTCATATATTGAATTTATATTGCTAATTCATATTTAAAAGTAATGTAATTTCTAAAACAATCTAGTTGTAACATACTTTTTATATTAAATGATTGAGAAAATATCACAAGAATTATAATTTGAAATTTACGTGATTCCTACTCATCAAATTAAATTAAATAAAATATAAAATTCACTTTTCTGGCTTCTACTCATCAAATTAAAATCTACGATTTGGACCTACTTTCTATGGATCATACCGGTCAACCGTAGAAAAGTTCATAAGCTTTAACTTCTTCCCAACTTTTGATGAGACTGGTCTACGACCAATAGAACCTTCTACGGTCCGTAGAGTCCAACCGTAGAACTCACCTTAACCCTCAAAATTTCACTAAGTCTGGGACTCAACTACGAGACCTATCTACGACTCGTACAAAGGTTGACGGGCCCTCTTGGTCAACCGTCGAGTGAGGTACTAAACTTAATTTTTTCCCAAACTGTACCCTAGGTCTACGGTTCCCTTTTACGGCCCGTAGGTAGGACTCATAAAACCAGTCTCAGACAGATTTTCTGCACTATCCTCATTCCTTTTGACTTTTCAACTTCCTAGGTGTTACACATTTATTATTGGCAATCGTTGATGGCCTATCACCTCCATTGTTATTATTATATCCAGTACCACCTCACTATCACTATTAGCCACTACCACCTCACCATCACTATCCATCATTACCACCATTACGATCAATTTGTAGTACTACAAACCATCTTCAACATCATAACTAGTATTATCACCAACTATCATCACCACATTTTCTTCAATCGTCACAACCACTTCAAATCATATCCGTCATCACTAGAACATGAATATCTTTTTTGCTCAAATATTAATTTATTTTATCAAATTAATATATACTCTTAGAATTTAATTATTATTTTATTTCAATTGCATATTTATTATGTTTATAAATAATAAATTGTGGACATTCAGATGTTGAAAAACAAACAGTCTTAACCATTCAGTGTTTATATCTAGATAGAACATATAATCATTCAAATGTTCATTCAAATTTAGACGTCTAAATCTTATTGAAAACAAATGAGGACTTAATGTTATTCAGACTCTTTTACAGAAAAACTTTTATTGGAAGGGCATAACATTACATCCTAGAGTCATCCAAGATTTAAATTTATTGTATGACTAGCAATCCACAAAAGACTAGCAATTGTGGACAAACATTTATAGTTTGGGATCCAAGTTCCTCGTGAATGTGCTTACTGTGGATTGACCGATGAAACTTTTAGTCATTTGTACTTCGATTGCTGATTTTCAAGGATTTGTGGAGACGAATGTGTGTATGGATGAGTTCTCCTAGGGTCATCCATGACTGGGAGACAGAATTGTGATGGATTTGTCTATTGGCCAAAACGAAGATTGGACTAGATGAAATAATGTGTAGTGTTTTTGGAATGCTGGTGTATGTCAGCTGGAGGGAGCGGAATAGATTCAGATTTCAACATGGAAGGGTGGAAGCTGAGAGTGTGATTAAGGAAACTGTGATGCATATGAATATTAAGGGCAGGCCAGAGCAACATGGCAGTGTGCATTGCAGCACATTAACGTCTATTCATAACTATTGTCTAGTGTCTAGTAGGATCTCATTGAAACATTTCAAAATACATTCAAAGCTTTAATATGATGGAGAATGTGACATTTCTTTAGTAGTATTATTTTTTACTTCACTTAATTTTGTAAATAAATTTAACCAAAAAATAGAAAAAAAAAAAATATAAAAAAGGTCACCTATGCCTTTCCTCTTGAGGTTATGACCATAAATGATGGACACCATCTAAGTACGATTTTTCACTTAAATTTTTATACTTGAAATTTAGTATGTTCATGACACTAATAATGGTTCTCATAAATTTTTTAATAATTTATCTTTATACGTAATATATATTTTAGAAAATATTACACTCAATTAATATTTGAGTAAGGCTATAATAAAGAGGTAATTTTACAAAAAACAAAGTGTACTTCTATAGTGAATGTCAACAGTGTTACAAGTAAAATGTTATAAAGATACAAATTATAACATCAAAAATTAGTTCTAAAGAAAATTAGGCCATTTCAGTGAAATGTAGTTAAAACGAATGATGGTTAAATAGAGGTTTGAGTGTATAGCTAATATTTAGCTTTACAAATTCTTTGATTTAAATATACTAGTGTACGTGCCCGCGCGTTCCGCGGAAATAAAAGAGCTCTCTCACCTACACATCAATAACAATAAAAAAAAACTCAAAAGAGAGTTGTATTTCATAATGAACAACACTACAGCAAAAAATCTAACAAAACAAACTAAAAGACTTCATCTTTTGAGATTTAGCAGAGAGACATCAAAGAATTCATATATAACATTCCATTAAAATTCAATACAATAGATATTCCTTAGAGTATTGCAGATATAATTTTACACTATTTTCAAGATTTAATAATTGTTACCCGATTTCTCTGTTATTTGATATAAGTACGCATACATACAATTTAATCAAATTCGGAAGGACAAAAAATGTTATAATTCTAATATTCGATGAATAATTGTTGAAGTATTTTTTTCATTGAGAAAATATATTGACACATTTATGTAATACATGACAAAAAAGAGGGGCATACCCATATATAAGTATTTCAGATTGGATTTTTAAAAAAAAAAAATTGAAATATAATATATTTGATTATTTAAATACGGTAACCAATACAAATGTAAAAATAATCAAACATGTTTGTCATAATAAGAAATAGAAAAAACAATTGAGCTTCTAATCAAAATACAATGCAACAAACACTCACTATACATATGTCTTATGTGTTGTCTACTATGATACACTATTAAGAACGAGGAAAAGCTCGAAAAATAAGCATAACATAAATTGGAGAATAGTAGATAAGTGTAATTTTATCGGCAACAACTTCACATATGAGTATCACAATTATGAATGAATAGTAAAAGATATTTTTGTCGAAAAAGCTTTCTGAACAAATTAGAAAAAAAGTTTCATTACCAATAGAATAACAATTTCTTTGCATTTTAATGTGGTAAAGTTTCTTGCATATGAACTTTGAAATAGAGGAAAAATAAAAAAACTTAAAAAAAGAGAACAAATCTAAATCTATAGATGCGTATAAGCAACTCTCTGTATACCTCAAAAATATTGTTCATAAAAAGTTTGTGTAAATCAAAACTAAAGGGAAGAAATATATTTCACGACCATAAGATTGACATTCCAAAAATTCAATGAATTTCTATCATTAATTAACCACTTAAGATCACCACACTTTATAATTAAGCATATAAATGAAAAATTTGAGAAGAACTAAAGGAAAATTAGGATTCGTTACATTCAATTTTGAACTAATTTACAAACTCATTCATCTGAATAATTGTTCCTTTCTGACTTCTTTGACATAAAGACACTAAAAGAGAAATCAAACTTAAAACAGATGAATAAAATAGAAAACAAACATGAAAGAGATAAATAAATCATGAAGCAAATACAAAGTAAACACTTAAAATGAACAATTAAGATACTGATCAAATTTTAAATTTGAGGAACCGTCATCAATAAAATTCAAAAACTTCAATGGTTTAGGATGTAGATTTGGATAAGTACAATATTTAAAGATAGAGTGATAAAGGAGAAAAGAACTTGTATTTAGTTGCTACAAATAAGGAACATTTGTTTAAAAAATATTTGAAGTTATAAATATATAATTTTTAAAACTGTTTTCACGTTAATTTTAAAACAGTTTCAAAATAACTGTTTTGTTTTTTAAATTGTAATTTATTTATATAATATAATTACAAATAATTAATTTTAGTTATACAGAAAATTGAAAATTTGATGTTGATTTGGATTATGGATAAGTATAATATTAATAAAATAGAGAGAAAAAGGAGATAAAAAATTTATATTTATTTTTTAGTTGCTATAAATAAGGAGCATTTTTTTTGTGTATAGTGTAAAACGTGATGTTAAAACAGTTTTAAATAAAAAAATGGATAATTTTTAAAACTTCTTTTACGGTAATTTAACAAAAAATTAAAATCTGTTTTTTAAATTGGAATCTACTATTTTATAATTACAAATAATTAATTTTGATTGTTCAGAAAATTGAAAGAATTTGTGGTGTTGACACATGACACATTTAGAATATATATATATAGGGCAACAGTGGTTACTTCTACATGTTCTTTAAAACAAAGTGCAACATAATTCATGCCCTTAATTTTTGTAAAAATAACATATATTCCTCGTGTTTTAATTTATGTCACTTTGTTTGATCTGATTTTATGTTTTTAAAAATAAATTATAATCTATATATTCAAAGTTTCATTTATTCAGTCATAAAAAAGAAAAAATAATAAGTTAAAGAAAGGTAAACCACACGGTATGAACCCCATTACCCCGGCCACTTACTCATAAATACATGAGATAAAAATTAAATATTAGCCATATATAAAATCAGTTACTTTTTTAAAAAAATAAAAAGAATATAGAAGATTTATATTAACTATGGTAATTTTCTAATTTTAAAATGAATTTGTTTAAAATATATATTGATTTTTTAAACATTTAAATTTAAATTGAAAATTACTAATTAATACATATTTAGATTATTTAAAATTTTAATTTTTAAAATTAAAAAATGGAGAAATTTTGTGGTGCTGACACGTGACACTTTTTACTTCTCCTATTATATATAGATAGATATATTTCGCTAGCATAATTTAATGTTAATATAAGAACAATATTACCTATGGTGAAAAATATTTCATATATTTAAGTTTCTACGTTTTCTTTGCGTAATTGTTGTCTTCTTCTTTTTTCTGCCGTATACATATCATATAGTTATTGTATAATGAAAGTATCTAGTATCATATAGAAGTTATATCGTGATATACAACATTAAATTTTTTCAATAAAAAAATCGAAAAACGGCCTAAAATACCCTTGAACTATTGGAAATGGTACAAAACTACCCCTATCCACCTATTGGCTCCAAAATGACCCTGCCATACACCTATTGGCTCTCAAATACCGTTGTCATCCATCTTTTGGTCAAATATTGACCAATTTTATAACTGATTATTATTTAAATTATTTTTTAAAATACATGGCGACCATCTGTTGGATATAATTAATTACTTAAATTAATTTACAAACTCACCCATTAATAATTATACCCGACCCAAATTAATTAATTTCACCCGTCCCAAATTACATTTACCCTACTGATTAAAACAAATACACCCTTCATTCTCAACATTTCACTTCATCTTCCGACCTTCTTCCCCAATATATTCGCCTACAATCTTGAACAACACTACCTAAATACACACATGTATCACCATAAAAATCATGTGTGTTTTGGTAAATTTTTTATGGTTATACATGAGTGTCTTTAGGTAGTATTTTTCAAAATTTAAAGCGTATATATTGGGGAAGTAAAGGTGGAAGAGGAAGTTAAATATTGGGAATGAAGGGTGCATTTATTTTAATCGGTGGGGTAAATATAATTTGGGGATGGTGTATTTAATTTGGGTCGGATATAGTTAACTTGAGTCGAGCGTAGTCAATTTAGGTCGAGTATAATTAGTAATGGGTGAGTTTGTAAATTAATTTAAGTAATTAAATTGTAAACAATAGATTGTCGCCACATATTTTAAAAAATTATTCAAATGATAATCCGCTATAAAAGTAGTCAATATTGGACCCAAAGGTGTAAGGGTATTTGGGAGTCAATAGGTGGATGTCACGGGTATTTGGGAGACAATAGGTGGATGAAGGGTAGTTTTGTACCATTTTAAATAGTTCGAGGGTATTTTAGGCCCTTTTCCGTTAATTTTATTTTAGTGTTGGAGCACTCTCTCTCCAACTCTCGTTGATGCCCTTCCCATCAACTCCTTTTCTTTTTGTTTTTTTTTTGTTTTTATTTTTGACTTTCTCTAACTTTTAATTTAGATAAGAGTTTATATCATTCGCCCGACGTTTTTCGACATAATCATTGGCCAGACGGGCAACATATATGGGTCATAGCCGCCCGCCGGCAACGAAAACTCTTAGATCTTTTACCAGAATCGTAGAAGCTCTGATACCAATTTGAAGGAAAATATTTTATTTATAAACTCAAAAGTTCTATATGTTTCAGTATATTTCTGTGTTTTCTGGTATATACTTGTGTATATAGAAAATAACTAGTAACATCCCTATTTATAAAAGGTAAAAATCAAATTAAACTAGGAATAGGAACCACTTTAACTAACAAAACCTAATCAAACATAAATAAGTCATTACCATAAATAACAAATCCTAATCAACTTAGGATTCCCACTCCAACTTTGAATTATTATTTCCAACATAAGAGAAAATGAAAATAAAGGTTTCAGATTAGGAAGTGTTTATCCTAGGAGAAAAATTAAAAAAATAAAGTGTTTGACTCGGAAGTGTTTATCCTAGGAGAAAATAAAAATAAAGGTTTCAGACTAGAAAGTGTTTATCCTAGGAGAAAAACAAAAAAAATAAAGTCTCAGACTAAGAAGTGTTTATTGTAGGAGAAAATAAAAATAAAGGTCTCAGACTAGGAAGTGTTTATCCTAGGAGAAAATAAAAAAAAAAAAAGTCTCAGACTAGGAAGTGCTAACCCTAGAGAAGTTTCAGACTAAAAAGTGTTTATCCTAGAAGAAAACAAAAATAAAGGTCTCAGACTAGGAAGTGTTTATCCTAGGAGAAAATAAAAACAATAAAGTCTCAAACTAGGAAGTGTTTATCCTAGGAGAAAATAAAAAAGAAGGTCTCAAACTCAGAAGTGTTTATCTTAGGAGAAAATAAAAATAAAATCCCATACTAGGAAATGTTTATTCTAGGAGAGAAGAAAATAATAACAATTTGTGCACGCATAAAAAGAAAAAATGGTAAAAAGTTTTTATTTTTACTCTATTAGTAAATTTGAACATCTAAAACAAAGTTTATTTCTGCCAGTAAGCCCCTCTTTCAAAAACAAAGAAGAAAATTGTGAATTTTTAAATGGTGGTCAGTTTGTAGCCTTGACTTTGAGGATGATTGCTCCTGTTGTCGCCATATTTGAAGCTGATTTCAGCTTGGGTAGACTTTTTTCATTTGCCAGTTAGCTCATCTTGATAATCTTGATAATCCAACAGTCATCGAATCCTATATTCATATAAATTCTTAAAATTTGTCAATTATTAACAAGATACTATGCATATCACTATTTCTTGAATCATGTCATATTTGATGTGTTGGCCAAACTTTGCTTTGTGCAATTGAAGTGATTGTAGCAATTTTGAAATCATTTTTTGCTAGTTTTAATGAAGACTAACTCAAGGAAAAATTGCAAACTGAATTGAGCAACACAAAATAAGAAGAAATAATATTTGACCCTTTTGGGGAAAAATAAAAAGAAGAACAAAAAATGGACTCCTTTGAGAGTGATGGTCAATTATAATGATCATGACATGCATTTTGGATTAAAATGGTCTGATCTGTCCAATCAATCTCAACTTCATCTTTGTCAAACTTTTAACTTTTGAAGTAAGACTTCTATGATTCAATTTTTGCACTAGATTCATTGCTCACATTTGACTTGTGGTGCCTTGAAAGGGTTTTACTAACAAGTCTCTCTCATTTTGGTTTTCTCTCACTCACTATCGCCTGACGGTGCCCTGAGGGCTTTCACCAATAAGACTCTCTCATTTTTCACTTTCAAGTGACATGACATTTTTTCTTATATGATAATCAACACTGAAAGATTGCTTGACTTGTCATTATTAAAAATTGATCAGAAGGTCTTATTTGAATTGTAATGTGGCTTTTGGACGGGGCTACAAGGAAAAAGGTGGCATGAAAGCTCAAATATAATATTTCTAATAGGGTTAAGACTTTCAACTTTTGGAATCGACTCTTTTGTAATTTTTTTGCCTCAGTTTTTGT
This sequence comes from Solanum etuberosum, assembly GCA_029582245.1. Taxonomy (NCBI): domain Eukaryota; kingdom Viridiplantae; phylum Streptophyta; class Magnoliopsida; order Solanales; family Solanaceae; genus Solanum; species Solanum etuberosum. The sequence continues at coordinate 51,101 of JAJONR010002130.1, forward strand.
GATAAGGACTTCCTAAATTTTACTTGGTCAGACCAAACTTCAAAATAAGGCTGCCTATGTATCTTGTCAAAGCAAGAATCAGGTCGAACGTAGTTGAGAAAGCTTGTTCTTTTGTTATTATTGATTTTTTCATCTTTTCTTTCTTCTTCTTCGTTTTTGGACTTTTTCTTTTTCTTGACTCTTTTTGTGACTTCTTACTTATTTTTGAATTTGTGACTCTTTTCTTCTTCGTTTTTGACTGTATTTTGATTCCAATAGCATCAACATAGTCTGATAAAACCTCAACAAACTCGTAGTTGAACTTTTAATCACTCCTAAAATTAGGACACTAGTGCATATCCCAATCTTAAAGAGGGCCAAGTTTCTCCATCCAATGGAAATATCTTTATTGCATCGTAGTTGTTTCCATTAATTGCACATACCAAATGTGAGAACATAAGATGATCTTCAATGTCTTCTGAGTTTCCTAGTCTAAACCTAGCACAAGAAGCTAGAAAGCCCTCATATAGCCATTGGTTTCATCTTCATTCAACGGCTCTAGCTCTAACCATGTTATGTGAAATTTAGATGTAGGAGACAAAATCTTCCTGATGACTGCATATAGAATCTAGACATGGTATCCAAGGTATCATTGGCACCCCATACTTGTCCTACCTTAAAGAAGGACTCATCCTTTTCCTTGTCAAAATTTCTAAAATTTGGATCTGCATATTCAAATTTTTTGATCCAGTCATAGCAGAAGGCCCCAAACTTGAAGGAAGATCAACACTTGTAGTCTCAACTTCGTGCCCTATGTTCTGCAAGCTTTCTTCAGAGGAAAATTGTTGCACCTCGGACTCCATAGTAGGGGAGGGATATCCAAACCCCTTAAATCGCTTAGAAACATCTTCTTCTTCATCTCTTAGATAATTGATATGCTGTCTACGCTGCTGGTTTTCCTCAATGACACACTGAAAATTATGGCCAGGCAGATAAGCACTTGCTTCACAATTTTTACTAGATTTTTTTGATGTCTTCTGTTTGTTTCCCATCATCTCTTTAGCAACGATGACCTCTTCTTTGTTGCAGTCCATGGATAGCCTAGAATGAAAAATGATGTATGATTCACCATAAAAATCAAAACTTTATAAAGAAATCAAACCCCAAAACATCAGATAAAAGAACCCCACAAACAAACAAAAACATAATAGATAACTCTTTGATTGATGGAAACAAACAAGAACTTGACATATTTTTTCTTTAAAAAAAATAGAGAATTGATGAAGAAACTTACAGTGAAGTTGATAAGTTTTCTGTTTGAGAATGCAAATGAAAGAGGATTGGAAGCAAAGGGAGAGTGAAGAAATTTGTATATATAGAAAAGTTCTCAAGATTATGTCTTAATGAGTAGGATCCAGGAGGATTAGTAGTTTCTCACAATTCTTTACAACATTCTATTTGATTTAATTTGATGAGTAAAAGTCACGAGGATAAATTTTAAACTTTTTTTTTATTTAATTTGAAGAGTAGGTGTCAGAAGGATAAATTTTAAATTTCAGTTCTTGTGATGTTTTCTTAAGCATTTGATTTGATGAGCTAATCGAGTAAAATTTGAATTTATTTAATTTAATTTAACGAGTAGGAGCCAAGAGAGTAGATTTTGAATTTTGGTTTTAGTGATATTTTCTCAAGTATTTAATTTGATGAGTAGGAGTTGTTACATCCCTACTTTATTCAAATAGGGTGAAAAATCGTGGTAACTCAAAAAATAATATAATTCATTCATTCAATTAAATTAAATTTTAAAAGAATTTTAAGAATAAAAGAGTTTTAAAAGAGTAACCCCTTAATTTTAGGAAAAACTAGGAAACCAATTAATTAATTACAAAAGAAAATATCTACGAAACTAATAGATTCTAGGTAAGGGTTCAAGTAATTCCGAAGAGAAGGTGTTAGGCATCCTTCGAAATTCACTACTGTGGGTTCCAGTTGAATTCATTTTTTTCAAATTGAGGAGGACATAATAAAAATGTACAAGTATAATAAGCATGTGATATACAAATGTCAGTAAAAGTATTAGTAATGGTTTAATATGAATAAAATAAATGAAAGAAATAATAATTTAAAAATAAAACCCATCTTATTAACATGGGAGGCCTTGAAATCGACGGTAATTTCTTCATCGGTCAATTTTAACTTGTAATGTAAGAAAAAATATAAATGCAGACACGTTAAAATAGAGAAAAATGCACGATGGCAACCATATCTAAAAGACAAAACGACAATTTATATGTTGAATAATTAAAAAAAATTAAAAGCATTGTGACTATATCAACAATGATGTTCTGAGTTTGAAATAAAAAAAAACTAAAGTTAATCGAATATGAAATGAATCAACCAATAACAAAAGAAATTTAAACAAAGAAAGAGAGGCATAATTTGCCAATAATTATAAAAAATGTGAACAAAGAAACATGAAAAACTTACAGTCATTACTAAAGCATTATTTAATCAGCGAAAACAAAAATACCAATAATTTAATATGCAGAAAATTAGCAGCAACAATAACTTAATAACCAAAAAAAAATTAATAAACAATGAAATCAATGCAATCCCCAAAACAGTAATAAGTGGAAATACATTTAGGCAGAATTAACAACAATAAGGAAGATGAAAAATAAACCTAGATAGATATAAAAATACAAAATTAAAAGGGTTACCGAAGTGTTGCTTTTCCGAGCGGATCTGAAATTGAAAGGCTTGTAGGAGTTGCAGGTTTATTCTTTTTTATCAGGCGGCTTGCTCCGATAGTCGGAGTTGGGGGTCCTATTCGCCATTAACGGCTCCGTTGTGCGAGCTTGGAGCTCACTGCTTGCCGGAGCTAAAGGCTCACTGGTTTACTGGAAAAAAGAGAAAAATGAAGGGGTTTTTTGTGGGTTGTTTGGTGACTGAAAATGGCAGCAAGTTTGTGGTTTGTTTGGGTGGTTGATTGGTTGAGGGGGTGGTTGTTTGGCGATGGAGAAGATGGGTTGTTTGGTTGTTTGCTGGCTGTTTCAATGGTGTGAGGGAGGTGGTTCAGGGATTTTTGATGGCGGTTTCGGCTGGTTTCACCGGAAAAAAATAGGGGCTTTGGGTGGCGGCAGTTCTTTTAAAATAGGAAAGAAAACTATTTTAGGGTTTTTCTCCTCTTGAAAATGTCCCACCACCCACTTTATTTTTTGACCTAATAAAAACTTAAATAAGCAATTGTTATACAATGAGCTCAAATCATGAGCTCGAGACTGTGGCCCAAAATCGTTGGTTGATAAAATATATGTTTATACAATTCTTATCCGTATTTAAAGGTATTTCTAGATTGTGCTTAAAAACCCTGAAATGAATATTAATTAAAATAACAAACAAAATGAATATTAACTAGTGCAACGAATGAAATGAATGACATGTAAGAAATATAATTTAACAAAAAATAATGATTTAATCAAACTGAACAAATATATGAACATATTCAACCGACTGTGAAAAAAACTTAATGTAATTAAAATTAACTGATAAAAATTCTAAAATTTTGAGAAATAAGGATAAGTATCGATAAATTTATTTAAAATTATATAAAAAATGTATTACTATTGAATGAATGAAACTTAAAAGTTATGAATTTTTAAAATATTAGGCCAAAATTGGGTGTCAACAACTATGCATTTCATTGTATATGATTGATGAAAGAAATCATGGACAAGGAAAATTTAAAAATCCATTTTTTGCTGAACACATGACCTTCATATAAAAGTGTGGTTTGAATGTGATGGAAGTCGCTCCTCAATTTGCTTTCAAAAGGTTCCACGTTGTGTTGTATCCTTGTTGATGTATTCCACACCTGTGGCTTAATTGAGATGCATCCTTTTGGATGTTTTCGTAAAAACAAAGATAAAATTCATTAGTAGAGCATAAATTAAAGAAAAGGGAAGCATCCCTTTCGATACTTTCTACCATCTTCATTGCATGTTTTTGTGGATACGCTATAATCTTGGTGATTCAAATTCATTCTTGCTTCAAAATCCATGCATGTTCACAACCTTCGTCTGATTGTTAAAGTGTAGTGTGAGTTTATAAAAAAGACAAACATATCCATCGACAAGATATGAGTGTGGTGACAAAATGATTGTCAGTCCATTTGATAGGATAAATGTGAATCCATTAATAGGATATTTGGCAAAATAAAAGCATGTCAGTCGGTAGGACACATGAGAATCCATCGGTAGGATATTTTGCTATATAAATCTTTGTCCATCGGTAGGACAAATGAGAAGGATCCATCAGTAGGATATATCAGACATAATAAATTCATGTCCATCGGTGGGACATTTGAGATTCCATCGATAGGATAAATGTTGATCCATAGTAGGATATAAATACATGTCCATCGGTAGGATGAATGACGATGATCCATTGGTAGGATATAAATGCATATCCATCGGTAGGATGAATGAAAATGATCCATCGATAGGATATATATGTATGTCCATTGGTATGACGAATGAAGATGATCCATCAGTAGGATATAAATACATATCCATCTGTAGGATGAAAGAAGATAATCCATCGATAGAATATGAATGTATTTCCATCGATAGGAAATGCAGATGATCTATCGGTAGGATCTTTGGGCAAAATAAATGAATCTCCATCAGTAGGACATATGAGAATTCATCGATAGGATATATGTTAACACTACCGCTTTCGATAATGTAATATGAATATCCTTCACCGCCAGCCTCCTCCGACTTCAACGTAGAATAGATAGTGTCATGCCCCGAGCCTACACCTTGGACGTGGCCGGCACTCGAGAACCATTGTTGGTCCCCAAGCAAACCCTTGGCCTGACTGACTACTTAGGAAGACTTACTCAAGAAAAATTCGGACTCCAACTACTAAACTTTTAACTCATAAGATCTCAAAACAGCTTAAGTCAATGAATGTCTAAAAGTACTTAAATAAACATAAGCAAACAACTCAAAGTCTCAAAAAACATAATAAGGGAAACAGTGGAACAAAACTGAAATATAAATCTGGAACCGTCTTGAAAGCAAGGAGGCTCACCAAAGCTAACTGGAATGCAAATGGTATCAACGAAGCGCATGTTGATGACCATGAACACCTGTATCTGGATCATAAAAAGATGCAGGTGGAATGACGTAAGTACATTGAATGTACGAGCATGTAAGAAAAAATTGAAACATATATAGCTGAACTAATAACATGAGAAGACAATACTCACCTCAACTCAACTTCCATATGAAAGAAACAATAAAATATGCAATATTATATGCTTTTAAAACAGTAGATATCTACACAAAATGTATAAAAATATAAATACATACTCTTTCTTCTTATTTGGGAGATTCTGTAACCGACAACCATCACTATGAACTATGTGATGATGCAACATCTCGCCCACGCTGCCAGAACTGTTCTATACCTTGCCGAGGAATAGAACACCTTAACTAAGTCGATCCACTAAGCTATGCTTAAAAGCAATAAGGAGTCGTCTAAAAAGTACGATCATTTACCCATGTTGGCTACATGTTTATGAAGAATGTGAGTTGTCTGAAATCATCCCATATCGGTTCTCAATACTACTCCCAATAATATATATAACACATGCTCAAATGTATAAAACATAACTCTTTCTCGATTTGAGGTAATTACTCAAAAGATCCTCTTAAAAGATGTAGTACTCTGAAAAACATCTCTAAACTCATAACTCATTTAGAAATCGACGTTTCTCTCTTTAAAATGTTAAAGTTTTTCACTTAGGAATACTTAGTTCCCTTATAATCATTTTTGAAACATGTAATCACAACTCTTGTCATTCTCATACTCACTTACTCAAGATTTAACTCAAAACTACAATCAATTACAAAAGAGTTCTCAAAATGATTCAGAAAGACCTCTTGAACTTTACTTTAATTTGAAATGTAAATTAAGATATGTGATTAGGATAGGTAGGATATCACAAGGATTAATGAAGACTTTAAGAGTGAATATCAAGAAGTGAACGTAGGTACGATTTGAGGGAACACAAATGGAAAGAAGGACAGAAAAGAAAGGGACCCGGCGACCCTGGCGCACTGAATTGCGCAGGGTGCCAGCCCCCAAACAACTGGACAGTCTGTGGGGTGCATAGCTGGCGTGGTGTTCCAGGCCATAAACTACTGACCAGTAGTTTAGGTACTATGGCTGGCACGACGCCCCACCCCATTGCCCAGAAATCCGATGAATTTTCTTGCTTAATTTCAGGTACTAACTCATCTAGAATCGAATGATATCCTCCAAACTGTCTTTGATTCTTAAACCCAATACAAAATCAATGAAATACCGCACAAAATCTATCAAGAAACATCAATCATTCGCAAGAGCCTCACCTCAAGAACTCAAAACTTCCATTATTAAAGAATGGGGTTAAAACTCAAGAACTTCTCAAGAATCTCAATACAAACGGTTTAAGAACAAATTCGTGAATGAAATTACATGTATGGTGTGAGGGTGAACAAACCCAACATTGTGAGAAGCTTACATACCTCGAAAGAACACTTGTTGTTAGCGAAGTCCTAAGTTCTTGATGTAACGCTTGAAACCCTTTCCTTTTCTCCTTTTGAAACTTGCTCTAAAATCCCTAAGCGTTTTGGAATATGGAAAACTTGTATCACTTTGAATGGCCCGATCCACTTGGATTTGAGTTTGCCAGGGAAGAATCACAACCTTTAGTTGAACAAGAGTACCAAATCACTGGGAACGAGCTCACGTTTTCAATCTTTTGATCGTGGTACTTCTTCATATTCTCTTTATACAAGGCTGAAATCTCATATGCTTTTAGGCGAAACTCATCGAGCTCATTCAATCTTTGACTTGATGCGGCGCCCCAATCCAAATTTATCTTCTTGAGTGCCCATATTGCTTTGTGTTCTAATTCTAAAGGCAAATGACAAGACCTCCCATATACAAGTTGGTAGGGGGACATACCTATGGGAGTTTTGAATGCAGTGCGATAAGCCCATAGAGCATCATCAATCCTTCTTGACCAATCAGTTCTGTTTGCATTCACAGTCTTCGCGAGAATTTTTTTTATCTCTCTATTCGACACTTCAACTTGCCCACTAGACTGTGGATGATAAGGAGTTGCTACGCTGTGACGAACACTATCCTTCTCAAGCAACGCTTTGAACAACTTATTACAAAAGTGAGAACCTCCATCACTGACAATTGCCCTTGGTTTGCCAAATCTGGAGAAGATATTCTTTTTCAGAAATGCGGTGACACTCTTACCTTCATTATTTGAAAGCGCTACTGCTTCGACCCATTTAGACACATAGTCAACCGCTACAAGAATATACTTCATCCCATTTGAACTCACAAATGGACCCATGAAGTCAAGACCCCAAACATAAAAAAACTCAATTACTAGTATCAGGTTCATTGGTAGTTCTTGCTTCCTTGAAATTCCTCCTTCTCTTTGACAACAATCACAAGACTTGGTGAAATCGTGAGCATCTTAGTGGATAGTAGGCCAATAATACCCACATTGCAAAATTTTATGAGCAGTCCAGATACCACTATGGTTCCCACCAACAGGGGATGAATGACACGCCTCTAGTATACTCATTATCTTAACTTCGGGCACACAACGATGAATAATCCCATTAGCACAAATACAAAATAATTAAGGCCCTTCCAAAAAGAATTTCTTCACATCAGACATAAATTTTCTTCTTTGGTGAAATGACAGATCTGAAGGCACCAAATCACTTGCAAAATAATTAGCAAAGTCTGCGAACCAAGGTATAAGGTCATAAGAAGCAGCAAATACTTGTTCATCGAGGAATGCATTATTAATTTCGACTCCATCTTCTAACTTGATCATACCTTCTTCTTATAATCTAGACAAGTTATCAACAACTTGATTTTATGTACCCTTTCTATCTTTAACTTCAAAGTCGAATTCTTGCAGCAATAATACCCATCTAGTAAGTCTTGGTTTTGCATCTTTCTTAGCCGTAAGATACCTCAATGTGGAATGATTAGTATGCACAATGACTTTAGTGCCAAGCAAGTAGGATCTAAACTTCTCAAATGCGTAAACCACAACAAGCTATTCTTGTTCAGTAACAGTATAGTTCTTTTGAGCAACGTTCAACACTTTGCTCGCATAGTAAATATGATGAAGAATTTTATCTCGCCTCTACCCCAATACTACGCCAAGTTCCACCCCACTTGCATTACACATCACTTCAAAAGGTTGTCCCCAATCCGGTGAAATAATGATTGGTGCAGAAGTCAACTTCACTTTCAACCCTTCAAATGCTTTCAGACAAGCATCATCAAACTCAAACTTAGACTCCTTTTCGAGTAGTTTGCACAATGGGGGTGTAATTTTTGAGAAATCCTTTATGAACCTCCTGTAGAAATTTGCATGCCCTAGAAAACTTCTAACACCTTTTACAAAGATGGGTGGTGGCAGTTTTTCTATTACATCAACTTTAGCTCTATCAACTTCAATTCCTTTATGCGAAATTCGATGTCCTAGAACTATACCGTCTTTCACCATGAAGTGAAATTTTTCTCAGTTTAGCACAAGATTGCACTCTTCACACCATTTTAGCACCTCGGACAAATGAATCAAACAATCATCAAACGAATCACCAATTACAGAGAAGTCATCCATAAATACCTCTATCGTGTCCTCCACCATATCAGAAAATATAGACATCATGCAACGCTGAAAGGTTGTTGGAGCTTTACACAACCCAAATGGAATTCTCTTGAACGCAAAAGTCCCATAAGGACAAATGAAATCAGTCTTCTCTTGGTCCTTCAGAGCTATTGAAATATGATTACAGCCCGAATACCCACCTAGAAAGCAATACCAAGCCTTTCCAGCAAGACGATCTAACATTTGGTCCATGAACGGCATTAGAAAGTGGTCTTTCTCAGTCCATGCATTCAACTTACGATAATCCATACACACTCTCCAACCAGTCACCGGCCTCATTAGAACGAGCTCATTCTTAGCGTTGGGAACCACAATGATTCCTCTTTTCTTTGGCACACATTGAACTGGGCAAACCCAACTACTGTCAGCAGTAGGATATATCACTCCAGCATCTAACCACTTGATGATTTCCTTCTTCACAACCTCTTGCATCGAGGGATTCAATCTTCGTTGGTGCTCAATAGTCAGCTTGTTGTCTGGCATGAGTTAAATTTTGTGAGAACAAATTCCCGGTGGAATACCAATAATGTCAGAAATAGTCCATCATATAGCCCTTTTGAATCGCGTTAGTACGGATATCAAAGCCTCTACTTGCCCTTCACTAAACTCAGCAGCTATTATAACCGGCAGAGTACTGTCTTGGCCTAAAAATACATACCGCAAGTGGGATAGAAGAACCTTAAGTTCCAACTTCGGAGGCTCATCAATGGATGGTTTGCTTGAGAAGTGTCTCGATTCTTCATGTCTAGATCCAACTTCCTTGGTTTTCAATGAAAGTCAACCCCATCAAGTGCAGCAGCTAGCTCATCATATTCCTTAATACCATCTCCGTCAAAGTTCATTATCACAGCCGCTAGTGCCTCAACACCAAACCTTTCTTCAACAGACACTTCTGGTTCATGCTCAGTAATATGATTTACCACCGATACTAATTTAAGATCACTTCCATGCTTCATAAACCGACATATATTAAAAGTTACTCTTCATTGTTCAATCGAAACTTCATCTGCCCTCTTTCCATATCAACCAAAGCACGCCCAGTAGCAAGAAATGGTCTCCCTAAGATGATGGGGACCTCAAAATTTACTTCATAATCAAGTATCACAAAGTCCGCCGGAAAGATGAATGTCTCAAATTTCACAAGGACATCTTGGAGCACTCCAATAGGTCTCTTCACAGTTCTATCACCCATAAGTAACCGCATTGAAATCGGCTTGGGAGTTCCCAAACCCAACCAATTGTGAAGATTGTAAGTACGGTAAGTAATAATAAAAATATTACTCACAATAGAGTCGAATTATATTGCTGAAGGTGGAAGCTTTAACTTGAACATTGTTTTATAGAGGAATGAAAGACTAAAGAAAAGATGATGGAAATTTTTTCTGTCCTTCTCTTAATGAATTACAAGTCTTTATATAGACTAAGAAAAGATAAGAGAAATCTTCTTGCTTCCTTCTGAATGGTTGCTTTGAGATTTGCCTTATCTGGTGTGGTCCACTGCTTTTGACGCGTGGTCTAGCTTTTGATAAAGTTGTCTTCCACTTGAAGATGCTTTAATAATTATCTACTGCTTTTTAGCCGGGTAGATTCCTTTCAGCTTTTGTGAGTGGGTTTCTTTTGGCTGGTGGGATCCATTAAATATTTAATCAAGAGAAATTCCAACTCTTTGAGTCTCTTCTCTTTCTTCCTTGATAATTCCAACCTTTTTGAGTTTCTATTTGGAAGACTTAATTATTTCGGTTTTTAATAACCTCAATTAAGGATTAATCATAAAATGAGTCCAAATATGATTGTGCCAAAGCGTGGGGCCTTAACATATCACCATTATCATCACTTTGAGAGGATGTTTCATCTAATAACTTCATGATGGATACTTCGTCAGTATCATCGTCAATTTCTGACAAAGCTTTTTGCAGCCTTTTCTTTAAATCATTCTTTGATGGTGATTTTCTGGTTGGAGCATTTTGAGATGCTTGCTGTTGAGCCTCCTTAGGGGCTGGGGACCATCCTTTAATGAGGACCTCTTTCGACAAGTATTTGATCCTGTCAAATTCATGAACTCCAAAAGTCCAACTTATTATATAAGATATTCTCTTTTGAATAAAATATTTGCATAATTTAATATGCTCAGGAAGTGAAGAAATATCTTGTTCATTTTGAAATTGTCCAAACCTGTTAAGAAAGAGTTTTGGCAATACCTTTTGATTACCTCCAAAGTAGTTCCACCATTCGTAGAACCATCTTGGGATAACTGATTTAGCTAATTCTGGACTGTATTTAACGAATCAGGTGTGAGTAGTCGGTCTTAAATATAAAAAATTAAACCAGGCTGATTTGTAATCATGCCAGTTGAACGTTTGAGGTCTATGCTCTCGTGAAAGATTAATAGGAGTATGCAGGTGGTCAACCTGCCACTCAAAAAGGGTTAGAATCTTCTTGATAGTGAACTTTGAGTAAGCAATACTGTCAGGATCATCATTGTTACTAAGCTTGTGTTCTATTTCGATAGAACCAGTGTCAACAAGTATGAATTCAAAGTATCTTCTTGTTTTTAGCGGATTTTTAGCTTACACATAATTACGATTGTTGTATAAAGGTCTAACCAGATGTTTGACCTCATAATTTTCATACTCTTTGTCGAGAGCCATAATTGGTGATACCTGCAAAGAAACGATATCAAATATTTCTTTAATCTTGGGGGTTTTGGCTGTTGAAGGTGCAATCGCCTGTGCAAAGCTTTCTGGAGCTTTCATGGTGTAACTTTCCTTAGTTTGAACAGAGGAAAATCTAGGTTTTCCTGAAGGGGAATGGGAGCAGGGTTTTGCTTCTTTCTGAGCAAAAGGTTTTTTCATTATCAATAAGTTATTTGAGGAGGAGCTTGGTAATGCTGGAAAGGGATTAATGGTTAGAGATAGATTAAGAGGTGGTATATGCGCCAAGGCTGAGAACTTTTGAAGGTCGTTCAGAGGTGGCCTGGTGTTAAACGGATTTGCTGAAGGCCTTTTGCTTTCAACTTCTTTTTCCTTAAAGGAACTGTTGGCTGATGGCCTAACTCCTGTTGGCCTCATGATTTTCCCTGCAAAAATTCTCGAGTTGGAAAGTTTGGGAGAGAGTTATCTTCTCCCTTTAGAAATTCTATTTGAAAATCAAAACTGGATAATAAAGCTTGCCATCTTGCAAAGATCTGTTTAGAAACAAGATTTTTAACATCCTTTTTTAGAATGTCTTTAGCATATTTACAATCTACTCTGAGCAAGAATTCTTTGTTAATCAAATCATCTTGAAACATAGTAATACAAAGCACTATAGAAAGGACTTATTTTTTCACCGTGCTATAATTCTTTTGTGCAGAGTTCCATACTCCTGAGGTATAACGGACTAATTGCTCACCAGACTTGAGGGATTCTCTTTGCTTAAGAATTCCTCCACATCCGATATCAGAAGCATCAGTTTCAACAATCATAAAAAAGTCAGGATTGAGAATACCAAGACAAGGCAGATTTTTAACCATTTCTTTGATTTTTATAACTGCAAAAGTTTGTTCCTTTTTCCAAGGAAGAGGATTCTTTTTTAGTCTGTCATAAAGGGGTTTACAAATTTGTCTCACCTTGGGGATGAAATCTGCGACATAATTGAGGCTTCCTAAAAACCTTTATAGCTGGGTTTTGTCGATGATAATATCAGGGAATTTATCAGAGAACTCAATGGCTCTACAAATAGGTTTATAAGTACCTTGATATAAATCATGTCCAAGAAATCTGACTTTTGTTTGGAAAAACTTAATTTTCTTAGCACTACCGACAAGGCCATTGTGCTTAAAAATTTTGAAAAAGATATTCAAATGTTTAAAGTGAGAATCAATGTCTTCAGAGAAGATTAATACATCATCAATATAAACAATTGAAATATGACTAATATGATTAAAAACATTGTTCATGATATTTTGAAATTCAGACGGGGTATTTTTTAACCCAAAAGGCATAACATTCCATTCGTATTGTCCAAACGGGACATTGAAGGCAGTTTTATATTTATCCTTTTCAGCAATTTGAATTTGCCAAAACCCAGATTTCATATCAAACTTGCTATAAATATTAGCTTTAAAGGTTCTTTTCAAAAGATACCTTTTGTTAGGAATCGGATATCTAATCCATTTTAAAGCAGTGTTCAGTGGTTTATAATTAATAACAAGTTTGGGAGAACCTCTTTCTTTCTCTGCAGCGTTGTTAACATAAAAGGCTGAACAACTCCAGGGGGATTTAGAGGGACGAATAATCTTGTTATTTAAAAGAGAGTTTTTTTTTTTTTGCAAATTTCCATTATTTCTTGATTCATCTGAATAGGCCGAGCTTTGGTAGGAATGGCCTTCTCATTGAATCCGTCAATGTATGGTAAATCCACAATATGTTTTTTACGTTCCCAAAAAGCATTTGGAAAATCGGAGCAAATTTCTTCTTCAAAATTCTTTTGAAGATTGGCAATCTTGATTACCATCTCTGGGGTTTTTAAATTTTTCTCTATTCTGTGAATTTTTATATCACTCTTAAGAAAACCAATCTGTTGAGTCAAAAGATTAATTTTGAAAGCAGTTTGTTTATGTAAAAAATTGCTTTCTTCATGAGAAAGAGTTTTCATAAAAGTAAACGAAATTTCTGTTCCAAGGATTTTTGTGCGTATAGCATCATAATCTGAAATGTAAGGTTTTATTTGAGTAATGAAAGGAATACCAAGAATTATTTCTTCATTAATGTTTTTTGTAATAACAAAATCATTAACAAGATAAACACCATTGTTGCAAATATGTGTGTTAGGCAATTTGAAATCAATTTGAATTCTTTCACCTGTGGCGCTAAAAAGCCTGGTGGTACCTTTTTGTAGGTATTTAGTAGGGATAAGACCTTCCACGATGCAGTTTCTATCGACACCACTGTCTATCAGAGCAACTTTGTTAAGAACCAAGTGATCATTAATAACTAATTTAATTAAAATATGAGAGCTTTGGGGACGAATTCTCGAAAGCATTCCAATACCTGCATCAGAAGTATATCTGGGAGAAAGTGGTTGCTCAGATTCATCATCTTCATCTGCATTGTTTGCAGCTTCTTTCAAATGCTGAGACAAGTCTTTAGTCCCTGAGGTTCCTTTCTCAGAAATATTAGCTCTTTTAAGAACTTGTTCTGTAAGGGTATCAATTTCAATCTTGTGAAGTCTAGCTTTAACTTCTATGATTTCTTCCTTAAAAATATTAACCTCTCCGCGAAGGTCACTATCAGAAGGTTCCTTTCTTGAATCAAATCTTTGCATGACTTGTTTCATGCTGAAAGGCATAACTTTGGGTCTGTCATCCTGCTGACGAGAAGCTAGTTTTTGAAGTTCTAATAGATACTTCCTTTATGCTTCTTCATCCTTTATGTGTTCGATTGTGGCAAATAATGTTTCTGCAGAATTGGCTAAGAGAACACTGATAGTCTTGCTATCACAAAGGCAAAAGGCTCCATTGCAATTGCAATCAGAATTTTCAGATTCAGATCTCGAATTATGAGCAACGTTAATAAATTCTTCGTCACTACAATCTTCTTCTTCTTCAGAAGAGTATTTAGAATCGTCTCCTTCTTCTTCTTCGATGATAGAAAAAAGCTTTTGCTTAGTTTCTTCATCCATACTAAGAAGGTTGATCTTCTTCTTCTTTTTTTTATTCCGGGGGCATTGGTTAGACCTATGGCCTTTCTTGCCACATGTCCAACATTCGTCTTCCGAAGATGAATTTTTAGGAGTTTTTCTCTTAAACCTCCGCTTAGGTTTCTTCTCTTTAGACTGAACCGCTTTGTTCTTAGAGGATCGTCTTTTGTAAATAGAAGTCCTCTTGGAAGATTTCCTTTCTTGTTGCGATGAAGGGGGGCAGAGTTTTGGAAATCCAAAGTCTTGACAAAAGCTGCCAAGTTCTGTTGAAGATAATTTATGCTCTTTTTTGAGCTGTTCTTTTAACTTTAAATCGGTGCATAATTCCATTGCAACTATATTTATCATACTAATAAGATCTCCATAGGTAAGATGATCATAGGGTATTTTCCCTTCACATCTATCTCGGATTTTTGTTCGTACCTTTTCTGCGAACAAGGGGGAAGGCCGCTAATGAATCTTTCCTTCCAGAAGTCATTATTACAGTCTGATATAATCATCACTTTGTTGATAAACATGTCTTTATACCATTTGAAGTCTGTTAATCTCTTGCAATGGAGATTATTGAGGATTTCTAGACTCCTGTCCTGAAAAGCTTTGGTTCTCCAATAAAGTGTTTAGCAATGCTGTATAATAAGGTAGCGGTAGCATCTTCTATTGTTACCTGGGTTGCTACCTCAGTTCCGCTTTCGATCTTAACAACCTACTGGGTTTGAATGCTAATTTTATCCTCTTCTGTGAGATAATTATCCCACCAGTGTCGTAGCATTCCTGTAAACCCTGCTATAATCATGGTAGCAGCTTGTTTATCAGTGCTATTTCTGAGTTTATACGCCGTGATGGCTATTCCCATCTCATGTAGTTTATTGTAAATCTGATTCTCCGCTAGGCCATAAATATTCCATTATGTGATGCTCCCTCCATCATTAGAGGATGATGAAAGGAATGCATTTTCTTCGAACTGCATGTCCGGGAAGGAAGGCCTAGTATAATAATTCTTCTTGGTGTTATACCGATCTTTGCCAATATATTGAATATGTGATTCATTGATCATTCCTAATCTATTACTCGAGGGTTTTCCGGTAAGCTTGAGGTTGGAGAGCTGATCATTGATCTTTTCTAAAAGATCTTTGGAATGACTAAACTGATCGTTGATCGTAGGGAATTTTTCCCTAGAAAATTCTGGGATTTTGAAAATTGGATTAGTCTCTATATTAGGACTATATTTTGAGGAACTTGGTTTATCTCCAATAGGAATGGTTCCTTTAGGATTATCAATTTGTTTCAAAACAACATACAAGAGTTGGTTGGTATAGTTGTTTTGTTCAAGGATTTTATTGATATCCTCTGTAGAAACCAAAGTGGTATCTTTCTCAATCCTTTTCTTGAAAGGAGAGGCTTGAATAACTTCTTTCCTGTAAGGGATGCTGATTCCTTTGAGAGGGGGAATAGTGCTTTCAATCACTTGATCCTTAGTGTACCATTTACTAACAAGGACTTGTAATGACGAATTATGATCATCAATTTGTCCAGAGCATTCAAACCATTTAAAGAATTCTATTTCAGTTCCAAATCTCTTCATATCTTTGAACCACTTATTTCTGAAAGTGACTCACTGATCTCTAGGATAGGTGGCTTTATACCATTCTACCTTTTGCTGATGTTCTGGCAGTTTCCATAAGCGGTTTAATTCCTTTTCATCAGGGACAAAATCATTGGTAGTTAGGACATCAAGAGAACTTGTCCTCTTGTGAGCTTCAGGTTTCATGTCACTGGGTGTTGGGCTACCTGGATCAGTAGCAGCTTCGTAATAGACTTTAGGGATAGTCTTGGAAAAATCTACTCCTTGGAATTTTCCATGATCTATGTCAAGACTTTCATCTTCTTTCGGGGGGTTAAAACAAGAAGGTCTGGCTGAAGACATTCTTCTACTCGAAGAAGTTTGGCTTTGAGAGTTGGATCTAAGGAATTTAAGATTTATAGATCCTTCTGGAAATTGAATAACCCTGTCAATCTGAGATCGCTCGGGTTGAATGGGTTGAGGGGTAGCGATGGTGTCAAATTGCCACTCATCATCCGTAAGAATATCATTCCATTTAAGGAGTCTAGGAACAAAAGTAGTATTGTGCTCTTGGTTGGATTCCATGAGCATAGTGACTCCTTTAACACTGGTAGCTATAGCTTTTGGGGCTATAGTAGTTTTCATTAGCTTGTAATATACCCTGTATATTACTACTATTTCTCTAGTATCTACCCTGCTATTCATATTCTTGGTTTTAACATTGAGTGTTAGAGTATTCATGACGTTAGGGTCATGAATATCAACCGAGAAATTAGGGTGGCAGTTAAAGTATACCGGGCCATTGGCTAGGTTACTTTGTAAGACTCCTAACAGAGAATCGTCAAAATTAAGTAGTCTATCATCTCTAAGAAGCAGACAAATGGGGATATTCAAACCTTTACGAAAAAGAGGTTTAACAGCAACTTGAACAAGGCCTATGTGAAGGAATTTAAATTCCTTCTTATATCTATCAATATCATTAGCAATTAAAAGCTTAATATTTTCAAGAGAATTATTGATAGCAATAGTAGACTCACATGTCTTGATATTGTAATTTCTAATCATGCTGAAATTACCAAGTTGATAAATTTTCTTAAAAGGTTCTTTAGGGATAGACCAATTTTGTAAATCATTTTCTACTTTAGAGATGACATGC